>BPVZ01000071.1:918778-929723 GCA_020521535.1 Rubroshorea leprosula | reverse complement strand
AAAAAAAAAAATCTATAAAACAGAAGCATTTCTAAAGATTAAGTAAGAATCTTACTAGCTGTCCTTTCAAAATTAACCATGAAATATGTGATGACCCCAAATATAATTGTCTGAGTGGCAATATAAGGAACCTCCACAAGACCCTGTTGTAAAACAATTCAGATGATCCTTAACCTTTTTGCACAAGAACAAAATTTTACAGGATTATGCCCTTTACCTGGGCTGCTGCATAAGCAATTGGAGAGTACATTCCTGCTGCTCTCTCTCTATAGAATACTATCCTCTCAATTGAAACAATTGGCTGCACTGAGGACGCATTATTGACCCCAAGAAACAAGCATGAGGAATAAAGGGCAGCCATAACAATAAACAATCCTTTAGTTGAGTTCCTGCATAAGCATTCGCACACTGAATAGTGTAATATTGCAAAAACAATTGCAGCAAACAATTGACACTATAACAATATACATTTTAAGAATAATACAGTTAACAATATACTTTTCAGCTGGCCCAAAAAATAAATAATACACTTTTCACTGTAACAATCCTTTAGTTCACTTCAAGCATAAGGTTCTGGCAAATCAAAAAAGTATTGTGTGAAGTAGAAAACATTAGTGAGCCATGAATGAGTTAACCATGGTTAGAAAAAGATTGTAATTACCAAAAGGAACTAAATTGCTTAAATATACCAGATCATTGCCTGTCTTGCTTAAGTATATCAATTTTCAACCACCTTACAATCATGTTAATATAGATAACTTATGTTCTTGATTGCTCTGAAATTAAGAAGATATAAAGAAACTTATTATTCTTCAGGGAGAAAAACAATTTAAGAACTAGTAGAAACTGGGAATCATAGAAAGTAGCAAGAATGGCCAGTTCACTTGAGCATTGTATTTGAATTCTTAAAATATATATATATATATATATATATATGAATTATATTTTATAACATGCAGAGTCACACAGAAACATGAAATAAAAAAAGAACATTTACCTTTGCGAACCAACATCCCAGAATACAGAGCCAAATATTATGGCACTCACTGTGGTGAAGACCAACCTCACCATGTTGTATCGTGGACTTCTCCAATATACAAGATTTTGCTTCCACAGGCAGATCCAAAATTGAGAAAGTTGATCTTGAGAAAAAGTGGAAGAAAACCTTAATGGTTCCGATCCAGGAGGTGGAACACTCAAGCACATGATAGAATTTTCCACTTCTCTGTAACAAGGATATGAAAAGACCCAAGCAATTCAATTAACAATAAGAGTCGATAAAGAAAATAGGGATAGTTCATCAGGGAAAAATGAAGAAGAAGTAACCAACAACATCAGCATCATCTTTGCTTTCAAGCAACATGGGATCAATTAGATTACCTGTATTGCTCAGAATTTCTGTATATCTCAGCAAAGTCACTATCAATTTTTGCTTCAACAGCAGCAGTAGTAACCTCAAGCATCCATGTTGCTGGATTATATCCATTAGGAATAGGTGGAATTTCACTAATTCCCTGTACAAAATTAATGAAGAAAAAAAGAAGAAGAAGGAAACTTCTTATATATTCTGATACTATATGCAGGAATGGACCTTGACCAAAATTAAAGCGGGGCCAAAAAATTCTTTCTATCACATGTAAATATAATATGGGTTTTTCTGAGGGTACAGATTAAAAATGCAAAATGTTGAACTTTATTTACATTAATTTGCATTAAAAAAACAAATGTTGACCTTTATTTAATCAACAATCCAATTAAAATAATTGTGCATTATTTGTGCATTGATATAGGTTTTTCTAAGGACATAGATTTTAAGCCTTTGTGTTAAATGTGCATATTATTTGTGTATTACCTGTGCATTTTTCGTAGTTTCAATATTTTTATGATTTATGTCTTTAAGCTTTATTTAATGTAGTTTTTGCATTTTATTATATAAATTTATTATTAATTATAAATTTTCTTTGATACTTGAACTCCTCTTGTTTTTTAAGGGAAAGGTAAGGCTTGTGTCCAACCCCTACCTTGTTCCAACATGAATATCACACAATTTAAATTATTTCATTTGCTCTAGTTATAAGAGGTTCTATCCTAAAATCACTTTTCACAAACATTTATTTTAGATTCTCTAAAATTATCACTTTCACTAAATTAGGGGTTTTTTTGGAAAATTAATATAAAATGTCAAAAAATTGCAATAACTGCTTTATGCCAATATAATTCTTTTAAGGATAATCACAACAGAAAAACAAAAGCACTTTATAAAACTATTTTCTTTTATTTCAAATAAATTCTTTGGGATTGGATTTAAATCCTTAACTAAAATTTTTAGACCCAATATTTACTTATTTACTAGATTTAAATATATATATATATTAGTTTTTTTTCTTTTTCTTTTTTGCCTTCACTTTATTTACCAGAATTTTCATAAAAAAACATATATAACTATATGTGAAACAAAAGAATCTTATGTTAAACTATAATCCCCTTAAACATCTAGACAAAGGTTTGCCCACAGGTTTTCTCACATATATGTTTATGTAATCCCATCAAGTTACATAATATTGAATGGCTTCTTCGACACCTGTGAATCATAGAAGTTCTAAAACTGAAAACAATGATATTGGTAAATGCAACATCACCTGAAAATAGTCTATCAAAATCTTTGAGTGCAGGCCTAGTTTTCCTCCATATATAACCCTTCCCCCTCGTTTCAAGAGCAGCAGCTGAACATCAGAATTTACATATCATTCAATTGAAAAGAAACAAACAAATATCATAAATAGTTCTTGTAATGTTTTGAAAATCCAAAGTTACAATCATACTGACCTCATCAAATGCTTCAAATATATCAATACTCGGTTGGTGTATGGTGCACACCACAGTTCTTCCAGTATCAACAGTGTTACGGACTGTTCGCATCACAATTGCTGCTGCTCGTGCATCTAGTCCAGATGTAGGTTCATCCATAAAAATAATAGAAGGATTTGCAACGAGTTCCACTGCAATAGTTAAGCGTTTTCTCTGCTCTGTTGATAAGCCACTACTGCCAGGCAAACCAACCAGAGCATGCCTTAGACCATTGAGCTCTACTAATCGCATCACCTCTTCAACAAACTCCTATATTGAAGTATAGTGAAACTATGTAAAAAAAAACAGCCAAATTCAACAAAACAAATATAACTATTAGAACTATTGCAGCTCACATGTCTTTGGTCATTGCGAACTTCTTTTGGAAGGCGAAGACTGGAAGAAAACCATAGAGACTCTTCAACTGTCACCTGAGGAGAGTGTATATCATTTTGCTCAACATATCCTGAAATTCTTGCAAAAGTTTTTTGCTCTTTTGGGTAGCCTGATATCTTAATATCCCCTTCAATATATCCACCAGTTTTCCTGCCAGCAAGCACATCCATCAAGGTGGTCTTTCCAGCTCCACTTGACCCAACTAATGCCGTAAGAACACCTGGTGAGAATACTCCACTAACATTTGACAAGAGCTGCAATTTCTTTTCAGGTATCCCTTGTGCACTCATTTCCTGAGAAATTCAGCCAGAAAGTGAGTGAGAGAGAATAAAAACCAATTGGGTTAAGTGATGCAAAAGTTTAGAAAATAAAAACCATGAGATACACACACCTTAGGCATATCAACAAAGTAATTGACATTATGAAAAGTCATTGTTAATTGTTGAAATGGTAGTATCATCCCCTTTTGTTCACTGCCCCCAGGAGCAGATGTCGAACTCAACTCATTTTCTGCAGCACCGACTTCATAATTAAATGATATTTCTTAGTGTAACTCAAATTCTTTCAAAAAAATAATAAAAGCAAAAGCTAAACAGATTGCCAGGACATGTATTAAAAGATGACTGACCATTCCTGGCAAAACTTTCTTCTATGAAATCAGAAGCAGCAATTGCTTGGGTCTGTCTGAGAGCTATCATGAGCAAAGATAAAGGGGGGAAATATTTATAAAAGTAATTAGTAAATACAATAAAACAGTAGAGAAAGTAAACTGGACACTACTACTACTACTACTACTGCTAATAATAATAATAATAATAATAATAATAATAAAATTAATAATAAAAATTGTAGGAAGTAAAATAAACAGAAAATTCTTTCTTTCACTCAACATTAAGGTTTGGCTAGAAAACACTCACGATTAAGGTAAGCCAGAGCCAGTGTCACCAAGTTGTTGAAAAGCAGTGCATAAAGTAACAAAACACCTACTCCAAGCCAATACCAATAATCACCATCAGGTAAACCATGTAAGTTTAGAACATTATACCCAACTGTGTTGTTCCCCAAAGCAGATTTCTGCAAGAACTTAGGATGTTATATTATATATTCTAAATTAAAACCAATATAAATAAATAAATGAAACAGTGATATAAGTCTCCTTGTATGAACCTTGTTCCACCTTGTAGCAGTAAATTCATTAACAGAGATTGCTCGTTGTCCATAGGATAGTGGTGAAAGCCAAAAGGCCCAAATCCACCATGGCTTAATTTGATCTGAAAGAAGAACCAATGACTAATGATAACTAGGTATCACATTACCAAGTACACCAAGAATTAAGAAAGCCAACCTTTTGGCATGATAAATCCACCCAATAAAAAAATGACTTCTATTGCAGCTGATCCAAATGTATTGGCAATGACCATATCACGTGCTATAGAAGCCATCATCCGGAAGAGACCTAGTGCCATCTGGTGTATTGAAAAGAGTAAGAACATGAAGCGGAAAAACCTGAAATATAAAACCAGAAATCAGTATATATTGAAGAAATTACAAAAGATAAACGTGTCTAAAAGTACAACTGAAACAAGAGATACCTCCCAGCAGTAGGGGCAAAACCGACTGTGTAATATACCACACAAGACCACACTACAGCTTCTATAATGGAGTAAGGCACACGTAGAATCCAACTGGCAATAGACCATGCCCATGCAGGATGAAAAAGATTATCTCGTTGCTTATAAAATACTGGCAGTCGAAATATCATAAGTGACAGCTCAGAAAGTCCATTAAACATCATGTGCACCAACCCAAAGAAGAGGCAAGAGAGGTAAAGGTTGCCATTTGTTTCATCTGTTGGGTGCACCCTTGTCCTCAAGAAAATTGTGCTCATTACAAATCCAACAAATGTGACCTTTAATATAATCAGCAATTAAATATAAGAAATGGAAATTTATCCGAAGAACTTCAAAAGGAAAATTAAAAATATAATACAAAGACTAGGTATTGCAGTAAAAAAAATGAAATATTATAAATAAATAAACTCTGGTATATGTACTGTGAGCAAATTGCCAATATTAAGCTTCTCTCTTTTTCTTCCTTTCTTCCAGAAGAAAGAAAAGTGGACAGTATCCCTTTCAGAATTATATTTATATGACATTTAAAACATAAAAGTAGCAAAGTGTACCTGGAGTGTCCTAAAGATATAAAGGAAGCGATGCCTTCTGATTAGAAGCAACTCTCTGGAAAAGCATGCCTTAAAAAGCTCCCACTTTGATATAGCAAATTTTTTCCTGGACAAAGCTGAGGGATGACTCCCAGATTTATCATATGGATGGGCCAGTGTTGACTCCAAGCACTTCCCAAATCTGGAACTTTTAAATGCATTTGCAATTTCTGAAACAGGAAGAAACACATACGGCTTTGATGGATCAGCCCAGTACTGAGCTTGATCCTTTCTGGAGGTCACCTGGAAATATGACAGTATGACACCGTGACAAGAAGTTAAGAAAGCTCCTGTGGATATAGAAACACCCAACCTAAAGGTAAATTTGAAAAAGTACCTCCTGAAGAAAATCTGCAATTCCCTTACGTGGTGGTAGCTGGAATCCCAATGATTCAAAAAATTTCAACACTTCTGCTCGAGGGCCTTGATAAACCATGTATCCTTCTGATAGTAGAATTAGATCATCAAACAGCTCAAACGTCTCAGGTGCAGGTTGCAGAAGAGCCATTAGGACAGTTCCATCCATCAGATGAACAAAGTTTCGAATGCATTTTACAATTTGGTATGTTGTGGAGCTATCTAGGCCGGTTGATATTTCATCCATAAACAGCGTTTTCCTTGGTCCAACAATCATTTCTCCTGCATAAGTAGAATCACTGACAATTATTATCAGATGAGAGATTATCACAGAATTGACAATTCTAATCATAAAAACATTCAATTCTCTGTCAAAGTTCAAATCATGGGAATTGACAATCCTAATCATAAAAACTTTCAATTCTCTGTTGAAGTTCAAAACATGGTACAGCCCTTGATAAAGTAATTCTTTGTAGAAACAGTTCATGCTGCATCAATGACCAATCTTCACCAATTAGTCAACTGTCCTTCACCAAATATACTCCTACGGTGCACAAGTTTGCAAGTGAGAATAGTTTTCATTTTTTTTCATTTTGAAAATAAAAAATCAACTGCTTTTAACTAATACCCATGGAGTTCAAGTATAAGAAAGAGAGCCAGAGTAGCTGTCGCAGAAACACTCAAAAATAAACAAAGCAAACTAAACCCCCAAGCCTTAGAAAATCAAACAGCAGAAACTAAGACAAAGCAAGTAAAATCCCTCAGCAAAAAAACCAGGAAAAAAAAGAAGAGAAAGCATTGGCTAGGCCATCAGCACAAAGCATTGGCTTCTCATAAATCATAAGTACAACAATTATTGAATTAGTCATGAGAACCTAACAGAGTTCATTTCTAAGCATACAATAACACTAAGAGAGAGTGAGAGAGAGAGGGGACCTGTGGTAACCCTTTTTCTTTGGCCACCTGAGACACCTCTGAGCATATCATTACCAACTATTGTCTCTGAACAAACATCAAGGCCAAGCACTTTCAAGACATAGTCTGTTGAAACACTGTGCCTTTTACCACTGACAGATGATGCCTGCAGAAAATGAAAACGCAAACACAACCTAAATCATGATAGTAAATACAAAGTTTAACACATTTACACACATAAAGAGATAATGACCTTCATAAAAGCATCAATCTCTGGACTGGGATGGATGTTCCTTTCCTTCTCCAAATGGGCCAGATCTTGCATATAGCCTAAAGGTTAAAGATTTAAAAAATAGCACGAAAATCCATATCATGTATACAATAGCACATGCAATTTGTATGCTTTTCTATTTGTATAAATTGCAAACAATTACACGTTGGTGAGTGTTGGCCTTATATACTCCATTTGAATCTAAAACAACTCAAATTTTGGTTGGGTTTGGCCAAAACTCATATTAAGTAAACTATTTTCCTGGTCAAATGGCAGCTATCTAGGTTAAGAGACAAAGAAAGGTCACTGTAAACGAACCAGGTGAGGTGTACCAGAGTTAAAATTTAGATCATGAAAAGAAAACTAAAAAGAGTACAAATGAACCAACTGAGGTGCACCATATGAATTAAAACCCAAACAAAAAGGAAATGAGAACGATAAAATCAAGAGTTTTGCCACGCAATGACATTCCATTAAACAATAAAAACAAACCTGCAAAGCCTTCACTTGCCCCTTGGCATCTAGCTGCAAAATCAAGCGTTTCCCGTACTGTGAGCTCTGCGATGTGATTGTCTGTTTGGCTAATGTATGCGGAAGTCCTTTTAACATAGAAATCGTCAAGCGTATGGCCATTGTACGTAATATTCCCACTTTTCTACAAAAGAAAAAAAATAAGCAAACTTGTGATCAGTACTTCTTGCTAAACGAAAAGTTAAAAACATGTATTCAGTTGGAACAGTTATCCAAGAGAAATTTTTTTTCTTTCGATTTTAATGCAGTTGGCTTTGCAATTGGGGAAAAAAGGGTCCTTATGAGAGCTTCACTCGAAAAAGTGTTTTCCAGTTTAGATTACTGGATTGCAAAACATGAATCGTAAGATGGGAGAGGCCCCAATCCCCGTCTAAGTCCCTGTCTTGCAGTGCCGCACTGCAAAACACCGGACTCCTCACTCTATTCAAACAATTACGACTAGTTTTTAACAGGAGCATACAATTCTCAGTAAATGATTTCCAGGGGAATCAAAATGTGACAGTGCAATAAAAAAAAGGAGGTCACTTGTCGATTAACTCAGAAGAAGGGTAAAGAAAGGAAACGCTGTCAAAACAGCCTTAATATCATTAGTTCGCTAGCCGCCGGAGAGGTAATGCCTCTAACGAAGGACTGCTAAAGCAGCCTTCAAGACCGCTGTTTCTCCACGAACAGAACAAACCAAGCAAATCTGTAGCACGCTCCGACGACAAATTTGCTTGCTACTTCCACTCCACAGAAAATTCCGATTTCCTACGAAAGTTTACTTCGGAATTTGGACAGCTAGAGCCCAGGGGGAAAGCTTGGGTTAACCCGTCAAGAAAAAACCGAAGGATCAAGTTTGCTGGATTTGGGCTTGCAAGTCCATTAGTTCAGAACCACCACCAGCCCACTAAGAAAAACGTTTTCTGATTTTCCTTTTTCCTCCATCACATTCACATAAATAAGACAACGATAAGATCAATTCATAGACGCTGAATTTACTAACATTTAATTGAGCAAAAAGCAATCTGGTTGGAAGATATCAAAATTCGCTTTTGAGATAGCATCAAGTGTGCTCAAGAAACTTGTGAACGTGATGTTAGTTTTTAGCAACAAACACAGAACTATTATAATTAGTGATAGGATCTTTGAGCTAACCTTCAAATTGTTGGCAAGTTTCCCAGCCAGAGCCAGAAGCAAGGTGGATTTGCCTGATCCCGGAGGTCCTAAGAGTAAAGTCATCCTAGATGGAGCAAAATACAAGTATTAATACACACACAACCAAAGCACTGAAAAGTTGAAAGATATGTATGACTCCAATATTAATTGATTTCTTTTCCTTGAACTAATTTAATGCACCGAATTCTTGTAGAACCATGGTAGATATATACATATTATGTTTTAGTTGTGCACAGTTCAATCCTAGCTGTGTAAAGGCAGAAAAATGGACCTCAAGTCTGTCAAACTATATGAACAGCAGATTACTTAGCGTAAACATATTTTGTTCATTCATTAACTTATCTTTCATTGGATAAAGAAGAGGAAACCCAAAGTCAAAGGGCAAAGAAAACACATTGGTTACCTTCTTGGTTTCACAACACCACTGATGTTTTTCAAGATGGCTATCCGGAATTTATTAGGTTTTAAAATCCTCAATCTTGTCAGGATATTCTGCAATGAGATATATATCAGCAGGTGCTGCATATTAGCTAATTTGTAAATTGAAGCTAAAAGAAAGAAAGAAAGACAGAAAGAAAGAAAGAAGAAGAAGAATGACAAACTCAACCTCAAAAAGGTCACGGGCAATATTGATCAAAGTAGGAAGAGCTCTTGAACCAATTTGAACGTCGGCCTCAATGTTTAAGTTCTCAAATCTTACTTCAACTTTTGGCACTTCCAATCCAACTCTATTAATGATAGCCAAAAACAAAAGTTCAACTCCATTAAAATATGTCCACTGAATATAAATAATAACAACACTTATATAAAATTTATTTCTCTATTTAAACATGGAAACAATTAATAAGTGACACAATTTTTTTAAAATTCAAAACAAGAATAAGGAAAAAGGAAATTGCTCTTCCACTTTTAATCTATAATCAAGAACATGGTACATAATTAGTGCAATTTAACTACAGTAATCAAAGAATCATCACATAATTAATGCAGATCGGTAATGGATCAAACATCGCAGATATATATATCACACTTCTAAAACCAATTAGCATTTTTCAGTGTTAATTGATGCCGAAACCAGCTAGTCTACAACATCACCGATCACGAATGGATCAACTAAGTATATACAAAGTTATCAACATCAAATTTACAATCGAAAAATTAAAAATCTAAAATCGGAAACATTTTCAGGATCAGTACCTATCAAGGCGTTCTTTAACGGCGGAGAGCAGCTTGAAATTATCCTGCTCATTGGTTGCGAATGCCTTCTTCACAACGAGTTCTCTCTCCCTCCGATCGAGCTTCCTCACATCCACTACCGTATCGTCAATCGTCTCATCATTTCCTCGTCGCTCCGACGTATTTCTCCTAATCAAAGCGAAGTTGCCTCGCTTCTGCGACGGCAATCTGGCGAGCGCGGCCCACAGCAGCTCCTCCTCATCATCCTCCACGAAATCGGCATTTGACGCCCTCGCAAATGACTCCCTCCCTGCTTCCATCTCCAACTCGAAGTACTCCGTCCCGTTCGAGACCGCCATAGCTAATTCGCTCTTATATATGCTTTCCGATTATCCTCTCTTCACTAAAAATCTCATTTATTTATAGATTCAGTCTCAATGATTCTTCCTTTTGAGATTTGTAAAGTTAAAATTCTCGTTTTGCGAATCTGTTAAATAGGGGAGAAATACGAAGAGTTTTTCATTCAGTTAAAGGAGGAGAGGAGGAGAGAGAAAGCATTGGGACGCAACGCAACGCAACCCCCCGCCATTTTTGAAGTTTTTGAGATGAAATACCGAAATTGCCCGTAAACGAAACCGGAAAGTTTTGATTTTGATTTTGATTATTTAGTTTGTTTTCCAATTTATTTTCACCCTAAATATTTTTAAAAAGATGTTGCTTATAAGGGATGGGTGTATATTAGTTTTAATTCTTAAAAAAAAAAATTAAAACTTTAAATGGTATTTAAAAATTGAAATGTTAATTTAAAATTTAAAAATTTTATCAATTTTTAAATTTAAATATTAATATTTAATAAGATTATTTTTTAAATTTTAAATTAAATTTTAATTAAATAAAATGATGAAATTTAAGATTAAAATTCAAATTATTTTTTGGAGTTAGAATTAATATATACTTTTCTTTACTTATAATGTGATTTTTGTATTTTTATATATTAATATTATAATAAAAAAGATAAAATTAATTTTTTTATTTTTTATTTTTCAATATAATTTTAAATTTGTAAATTTCTT
>BPVZ01000071.1:860748-886142 GCA_020521535.1 Rubroshorea leprosula | reverse complement strand
TTTTCACATGGCTCTCTGATTGAGACTGATAGTAATCCAACTTTTGCAACAATCAATTTAGATTGTAACCTTATCTCTACTTATTATTATTATTATATTGTCAACCTATGTACTCTTTTCAATATTATTGGGTGAGATCAAGTACAGTAATACTTTGCAACCAGCCAGTTTAAATCATGTCCACCGAATTTGGTCCTTAATACCGGCCTTTCGGCTGGGTAGGGCCAACTACAGTCAATCTAGGAGGCTAATAATTAAACGACAAGAAGCACAATCAACCGTGGTTGGTAGCTAGTGTACCAATTTTTTTTTTAAACTATAGTAATTATTTACTAATTAAGGATTGGATCAAGATAAATGATTTATTTTAATTTAAGTAAGATTTTATGTTCAAAACCTTGTGTATACAGTCGTTTTCATTGGAAAACTCACTTACCATTTTCATATGCATGACGCCGGTCGATCCGGATTAATCGGATGAAATTTTGGATACCGAATGAAAAACCAAAAGAAAAAACTATAGTAATTATTTATATGTTATTGAAAAAAAAAGTCTTTTATAATTTTTGAATACCTAAATTATAAGAGGTGAATAGTCATAATACAGATTTAATGTTATTTATCAAAATGAACCATTCTAATGAACCAAAATTTAGTAAGAAATCTTTTCACAAACTTTATCCGTTCTAGACATTCACGTATAAATTACTACTAACACAGTGTAGTGATTTATCTGGAATATATATATATATATCCTCCTATGTTTCCTGCTTTAATTCTTTATTTTTCAATTGTTCCTAATCATTTCATTAATGATACTAATATCCAAAAATTAAGCATTTGTAAAGAACTCATGTTTTTTGTGAAAGAAATGTTAAGGAAGTCAAATACTGTAGTTTTCGTCTCATATTAAAGAAAAAAAAGAAAGAAAAAATCGGCTGAGAATAATTAAGAGATGGAATATGAGTAGATGAAGCACATCCATTTGGGATTATCTTTTGGATCATGTACTACCATCATCCTAAATTCCTAATAAATCAAATTAATGCTTTTTTAACAGATGCTAATGGTGCATTTATTGTCTCATTTTATAATTAATATATAAAATAAAAATTGATATTAATTTTACAATTATTTAATTAAAAATATCTACCAAACATAAGTGCTAAAATTAAAATTAATATTTTTATTTTTTACATAAATAAATATATAAGAAAATATATTTATTTTACCTTTAAAATGTATATAATGGCAAAAAACGAAATTATTGTCACTAAAATTAATAAAAGATTTTTAACATGTACTTAAAGGGTATAATTTATAGTTATTATATTTTTTAGTATTAATATTAAAAATACAAAATAATTTTTTACTTAATTAATTACTTAATTAAAATAATCCACATGGCTAATAACTGAAATTACTATTAGATTTTTTTTATATTTTTTAACTGTGTACTTATTAAAAGCACAAAGTTAAATAAACTTTCCGGATAAAGCCAAAAATAGTAAATAGATTAGGACTTTAGGAGCCGTCGGTCTGCAAAACTTGAGGCGGCGCCAGCGGAAAATTTATGTTCCCTTACAGTTACAGACGCCACTAAATCGTATCCTCTTCAGAGGCCAATAATACGTCACCACGTCATCAAGCAACCACACTTGTTTTATCTGCCGCCTTTGTTTCCCCCTCGTGGCTTCATCTCATTGGTTGAATAGATCGCCGTCGAAAAGAATTGACGACACAGGATCATCGCACCCATAGGCTAAACAAGGGTAAAGCAGTAATTTCGGGAACTCCATTCCCTCTCTTTTAAGAAGTCATTGAACTGAGGCAGAAGAGTGCAGCCGAGTTTGTTGGTTTGTTGGGTCTCTGGTTTTGATGTTGAATAAAATTATAGAAATCTCAGCATTGAAATTTGGGGATAGATAGATAGATAGATAGATAAATAGATAGCTTTGTGGATTACAAGGGGCTCTCTCACTGATCCTGATCTCTTTTTTGTTTGATGGGAATTGTTTTCTGGGAAAGTTTCTGCCCATGAGAAAGTTATCTTTCAAGGATTCTCTGAAAGCGCTTGCAGCTGATATTCAGCACGCCAACACTCTGTATATCTCTTTCTCTTTTATTTGATAATATGTCTTTTTTAAATGCGTCCGGGACGAATTATTGAAATTTTCGTTGTTCAAGTTTTGATTTTTATTTAGTTTTTTTCTGGTGACACTGATTGGATTCTGACTCATGCCTGTCAATTCTGATGACTTGGGTCCTGTTTACTTTGCATTCCTTGAATGTGATATTTTACTGCTTTGTTGATTGCAAAAAAAGTGGGACTGGGGTGGGGAGGGAATTCTGTGTTAAGAAAGAAAAGGATATACTTTTGTCAACATGCTATTATAATTTGCAAAATTCTGAGTTTGGAATTATAGTGGGATTCATTAACTGCTTTTGAAGGGTATGGTAATTAGAGAGTAATGAATCTAACCTGAGTAAAGCTGAAATTGAGCACATGTAGTTCTGAAGAATAATCTAGATTCTAGCTTTTTAGAGGTGTATCTTGTAATTCTGATTCTCGATTCATTCTTTTCTTTGCAAGAACTGGACATGTGTTTTTTCTTCTTTTTTTTTTCCAGGGCTTTGAAAATTGATATGTTAATCCTAGCCTGTTCTGGGTTGTGCTTGTCTTGTTCAGGGCTTTAGACTTTCCGAGGGAGGATAATGGAGCGCGTCTTCAGATGAGACTGTCTTACAGTCCAGCAGCTCAGTTTTTCCTTTTCCTTGTTCAGTGGACTGATTGTCAGCTAGCCGGTGCCCTTGGTTTGCTTAGAGTACTTATCTATATGGTATACTTATCTCCAGCATAGACTTTTAAGCTTCGTTAATTTTTGTTCTTGATCATGTTCTCTATTAACCCTCTCCCAATTCCCTCAAATCTTTTATTTTCAATTTTGACTCTTTGTATTCTTCTTTGATTTGAAATAGATTAGTAATTGTTTTATTGTGACTTCTTATTGGCATGTAATGGATTGATGCAGACCTACGCTGATGGCAAGACTACCATGTCTGTTTATGAGAGGAAAGCCACCATTAGAGAATTTTATGGTGAGTGTGAATTTTCTCGAGGTGGACAATTTCCTTTTTCTTTTATTTAATTTTATGGAAAAAAATTTCATGGAAAGATGCTTAACTGTTGTCATATATTATTTTACTTGAAAATTTGTTTCACTTTCAGAAAAATAGATAAAAAATGTAAAATTATGAGAAGAAAAAATGCTGCCTTGTACGGGGTAATTGCTTCAATACTTGTTGCTCACTTGTTTATGTTTTGTGAACAGGGGTAATATTTCCTTCTTTGCTGCAACTTCATAAAGGGATAACTGATTTGGAAGATAGGAAACAGAGAGACTTATGTAATATCAGATACAGAAGGAAAGATAAGTTGGAAAGAGGGAAGCTTTCTGAATTTGACATTGAAAGAGAAGAGGAATGTGGGATTTGCATGGAGGTTAACAGCATGGTTGTATTGCCTAATTGCAGCCATTCACTATGTTTGAAGTGTTATCATGACTGGTAAGCTATTTCGCTTGTATGCATACATACAGCATACTGGCAAATATGATCTACAGCCACCTTATTATACTCCCATACAAAAATCCCAAGTATTTGCATAATCTCTCTGTTGTCTCATTGACCTTAAGTGTTTTCGAGATTCTGCTCCTCTATAAATGTAATTATTGTTTTGGCCCTTGAGGTAGATTGGATGTGTCTGTCATTGGTGATGCATGTTTGCCACAATCTTGAGTTGGATCTTTTAAGTGTTCTTGTGCCACCTTAAGTTACAGAATTTTAACTCACTTTAGGGCCTTCATCCAATGATATATCTATGTTGTTAGAGATATGTTGACTCCAAGGAACTTGATGTTTATCCACTTTAGAGAATTGGCATGGTCTGTCATGGTTATGAAATTGCTCCTTGGTTTGAATTTTCACCTGATGATGTGTTTATTCCTGTTATGACTTCAGGCGAGGACGGTCTCAGTCGTGCCCCTTCTGTCGAGATAGTCTGAAAAGGGTCAACTCATGCGACCTCTGGATCTGTACAGATAAGTGTGATATTGTTGATCCATCAACAATTTCAAGAGAAAACTGTAAGAGGCTGTTCATGTACATCGATAAATTACCTGTTGTTGTCCCAGCCCATATTCTTGTTCCCTACGATTCTCATGTTAGGTGAGGGCGTGCATACCGGTCTTGGTACTTGTCCATATTATTATGTACATAAAACATGGCTTAATATCTGCCATACTACCATTTTCAAATGTAAAATAGTTCCTTTGTCTCTGATTTTGGCCTCAAAACATATTTTGTCTACAACATTAGATCATCTGGTGATAATCAAAGTTTAGGGAAGCATTGTTCCCATGGAGGCTTAATTTGCAGTGTTTGGTTGGTCTTTGTTCTTTTTTTTAACAATAAGACAATTTCCTTCTACTCTTCTATTGAAAAAAAAAAATACAAATAATAATGGGGGGGAGCTTTTACTTTTGGAAAGTTGGACTGCATTTCAAGTAAACAAAACGTGAATCCAATTTAAAAATGAAGAAGAATCAGAAGGTGATACCATTGGAATTCTAGTCATTACTAATTCTGCAGGGTGATGTAATCAGCGTAAAGCTGAGGTTGGCGTTCTTCTTGATGAGCTGTGTAAGCATATCCTCCATGTCTGGAAATGTCAAGTCCTGCAACTTCTTCCTCAACAGAAATTCTAAGGAGGTTAAGCCGATGAAGTGCATAGAAGAGTGGCCCCATTGTCACACTTACCCAGCCCACTATCACCAAAACTTCAACCACTTGTGCTCCAAGCAGACCCCAGCCCCCACCCATGAACAGACCATAGGGTCGCTCCACTCCAGTCGCACCCGAGTCATAGGCTTGAACCACAAACTCCTCTTTTGCAAACAAGCCGGTGAAAATTAGACCCCAAGCACCGCATCCTCCGTGCAACTGAACTGCCTCCAGTGGGTCATCGAAGTTCAGTTTCAGTGCCAGGAGATTGAGCCCAATCAAGACCCAAGCAGCGAAAAATCCACAAACAATAGCAGCCCATGGCTCAACCACGGAGCAACCTGATGTGATTGCCACGAACCCACACAACACTCCGTTGCAACAATCTAATGCATCCCAATGCCCCACTAGCAACCTCCGGCCAAATAAGGTCACGATTCCGGCAGTCGAGCCAGCAAGCGTGGTGGTGACCGCCGTTCGGCCAATTGCGGTCCAGTTGCCTTGATCTGTTGTGCTGGGATAAGGGACGAGAATCTTATCGAATGACCCGGGATTGAATCCAAACCAGCCGAACCACAACAGGAATGTACCAAGAACTACTAGAGTCGCATTGTGTCCGCGCATTGGCATGGGTCTACCAAACGCATCGAACCGGCCTACTCGTGGGCCTTCGATGAAAGAGCCCCAAAACCCAGCTACAGCACCCACCAGATGCACCACGCCGCTCCCGGCGAAATCAATAGCACCAGAACCAAACAGGGACTCGCTTGAACTCGGACTGAGCCAACCGTTGGTGGACCAAACCCAGTGAACCACAATGGGGTAAACAAACCCAGTAAGGAAAAACGAGAAAACCAGATAAGTACTGAACTGAGTCCGCTCGGCGATTGAGCCACTGGTGATTCCGGCGACGGCAATAGCAAAAGCCCATTGGTAAAGAAAGAAGCTGTAATCATATGTGTTATCTGGGATGTCCTTGAGAGCAAAGAATTTGGTCCCAATAAAAGGGTTGGAGCTGTCACCAAATGCAAAGGCGAAGCCGAAGAGGTAGTACGAAATGCTACCGACAACGGCATCGACGACGTTGGTGAGCATTATGTTCATGGCGTTTTTGGCTCGGACAGAGCCAGCACAGAGCATGGCGAAGCCGAGTTGCATAACGAAGACTAGGTAAGCAGAGAAGAGAAGGTAAACGGTGTTGATAGAGTGTGTCACGCTCTCCTCCCATGAAACCTCCATAGATTGCTGGATGGTTGGAGGTGAAGATGGGGGAAAAGATATAACAGGATAGTTTCAATGCAGTGAAACAACGTTGAATGGTAGTTTCGAATATGTTCACATCTGCCTTCGTTTTCTTAGGTATCATCGTGTAGGACCAGTTCTTCCCACTCCAATTTGACTAGTTGGGCATTTTACTTCAATGACTCAAATAAATGGATATATCTCTAACTCGGCCTCCAAACTCAACATTAGTAGCTGCAACTTAGGTTAGACTCACCTCACCTGTCGATTAATTAAAAAAAAAAAAGGGTTGTCGGATGTAGATCTGCCAATCTATCTGATAATAGAAGCTAATTCAAGTTCATACTTCGTACTGTGGAAAGGAGAAGTTTACAGAGGCTACGTTTCTATCATAATAAGCTAATGTCTGCAGACTCGTTATCCTTGAGTCAGGTTGTCTATAAATTAGTTCCTATGGCTTGTATATAATACATTATCCAGAGAATATGATATATAGCATCTCAGGGGAGATTTGGTTTTTCAAGTGGATGTGGGAGTTGTAGAATAGACTAGTAGGCTTCAAGGTAGTTGCTGTGGTCCACTGCATTGGCTCGACTAGTAAGAGAAGGTTTCATTGTAACAATGGCAGATTCATTAGCTCCAGCTCTTAAGGCAGCTCGTCCAGCTTCCAGGAATCTTTTGACTGCATCCTCCACGTATCTGTTGGCTTCACCTACAGTCATGTATTTGCCAATGTCTGGGTAAGTACTGAGGACATGATCACCATTCAGCTGCGATGCAAGCTGGACCAGTTCAACTTGGAATTCTGATAGTTTTGCATCTTCTTTTGGTCCCCATGGCCTCAATGATACCTTCACCTCCGGAAGAGTTTCTGCAGCAAATGTCCCAACTGATGTGATATAACATCTAGAAGCAAACAAAATGCAAGCTGATCTTTAGGAAGAAAATGGATATAGAACCTGGACAATCATTGCGGGGAGTATCACGGAGGCGAAAATAACTCTCAAAAGTTCCAGCCCAAGCATCCCTCTTTGTGAGGAAGTTTGAGTTTAAGTTGAAAAGCTTCTTCACCGTAGCAGGGATGGAAGAGTGTTCAAATTGTGAGTCAGGTGTTGGACCAACTGGTTCATGGATCACTGCACCAAACAGTCAAGTGTAAAAAAACTGTGGGGAGGAAAAACACAAAAATGCAACATGAAGGTAAAGATAGCAAACCCTGTAAAAGAGGGAAAGCCAACTGGATATATAAACAAAAGCTTACATCTTTGAAATTGACTACCCAGCATCAAGTTCTAATCTTAGGTGTAAAAGCTTATCTTTTAAACCAGAAGCTGTTTGGTCAAGGAAAATCCATATGAATGTTCTTGTATTCATACATGTACATGACTTGTATCAAATCCCATGGTACCTAAATGGGTCCGTGATAAAATTTCTTAATTCTCAATCCATTGCCCTCACCAACATCAGAAACAAATCCAAAAATAAGTGATTGAAAATGCTCATCAACAGAAACGAAAACACAGTGTCCAATCAAAACGGCAGAAAACTAAAATCGGTCCACAGGAAAACACATTACACATGCCCCAAAAGACAGAAAACAATCACCCACAACATACGGTACTAATACTATTGCAAACGTTGTCTTCCCGATTTTCCAAAAGACCAACATTTAAAGCAAAGTAACAAACAAGAAAACAACACTTACCAATTGCAATAAAGACAAGACTTTAAATAGAACCGTCCAACAACTAATCTTAGAAACAAAGCTTTCTGCCAAATTTTAAATATTTCCCAGATTTAAACCACCAATCATGTTCTAATCATTAATCGAAATCCACGCTACAGGCACAGTGGCTTAGCCACTGGCTCATGTGGAATTCATCTGGTGGGTTGTATTCAAGCCCCACCAATTCCTTCCCCATTTCCCCTCCCCCCTTCCCCTGGTTGTAACAAATTGCCTATGTTCAAAAACTGTTCTAATTATCAATCTTATCTGTAAGCAAATGTTCTTCATGCACTTTGCCTAAAAGTTCTGAGTCAAGACAGGTGAACTGAATGTTATAGGATCATCCAATCCTGTTGCCAAATTGGAACAACATAAACTAGTCTATATAAAAAAGAAAACAGATGATTATAGAGAGCTCACCAGTGCCCTTATCAATCCAAGGGGAAATCAGAAAGGTTGGCACCCTAACGCCTAACCTGTCAAACCCGAAATAATATGGGTCGGGTCCAACCATTCCATCTGGGTTGGGAACATTGGATACAGGAGTCGGCACATGATCATAGAACCCGCCGTGCTCATCGTACGTAATCAGCAGAGCCATCTCCTTCCACTGTGGACTATTTCTCAGTGTTTCATACACCTCCTTCACAAACTTCTGCCCTCTCGCCACGTCATGCGACGGATGATCGTCGTTGGCCGGAGATATATTGATATCGAAGTACCGCTGCTCCACCACCACGTAATTCGGCAGCCGCCCAAGTTTTGCGTGGAGATTGAACTTTAAGCTGTAGCTGTGGAACTTCGTTATGTGTTTCAATTTCCTTAGTGACGAAAAGAACAGGGTCGCCGGGATATTCTGGTAATAAATTCCGAACGTCAGGCCGTTTTCTTCGAGGGAATCAAAGATCGTTTTTTGGGGGAATCCATGGATTAGGTCCTTCCTCACGTTGCTCATGGCTCCAAAAGACGTGGCCGAGTGGGCGTAGAACCGGTTCGGCTGAGTTGACGCGGGAACTGACGCGAACCACCGATCGAACACCGCAAACTCGTTTGCCAACTCAGTGTAAATCGGAACCCTACCCGGCTCGAACCCGCTCATGACGGTCTTCGCCATCCCTTCACCCATGCTCTCCGCCTGCTGAGCGAACCCGTTCATCGGTGCCGGATTCGCCGAGCTCTCGCTGGAGCCGAATATCTGCTCCCTTATCGCCTGGAAGGAGTGACCCGGATCAGAGTCAACGAAGATGGCATCGTCAGAAACGAAAATCTCGTCGGAATTTGAGTCGGTCACGTTGACCCTGTTGGATTCGTGACCGGTGAGACCATCAATATCGGGACGAGTCGACTTGAGCCATCCCAATATGTGATCAAAGGAGCGATTTTCCATGACAACAATCACCAGAGTTTTGATGGGTCCATTGATTTTGTGCTTCCTTTGAAAATGATCAAAGTTACGGGACTGAGCAGAAACAATAAGATAAAGGAACAGCACAAAGGCAAAGGGTACTCGTCGGAAACTCATTTCCGGTGAAAGGCGAGTGCCAAAGTTTTGTGTGATGGAGAAGAAAGGTAAGAGGCGGGCGCGGAGAAGATAAAAATGACGGCTCTCCAGTTATATAGGCCAGGAGTTGTTGTGGTGATTGGGGGATAATAGAAGGAATTGGGATTTGCACACAGGAATATACTTACTTCTTTGACATTTGTTCCTCTAATGTGTAAGACATGTCTTTCTTTTTCAAATAAACCTTAATCCGTAATTTATTAAGCTTTCATTAAAGTTATTTGGTTAAAATATCAAATTTAGTCCTTTAACTTTTAAATTTGTATTAAAATTGTCTTTAAATTTAAAAAAAAATCAAAATTATCCTTAAATTTTGATTTTTAATACCAAAATAGTCTTTCTAATAACAAAGATTAGTATAGGGAGGGGGAAAAGAGATCAAATAGGGATGAATTAAAGCCAAGACTAAGAGAAGTTCATGATTAAAGGGAAAAAAAGAGATAAAGCAAACATGAGTTAGAATCTTATCACACGTAGGGCAAGAGAAGAGAGGAGACAAATGGTCACTCCATAAGGATTCTTCATCCCTTCACCGTGGCGAGAGATAATCACAAGCAAAAGTCAGATGGATAAAAATTGAATAATGAAAAATGGAACTAAAATTTGAAATCAATGATGTGCCACAAGTTACATTATTTAAAATATTAAAAACTAAACTTCATATTCTTAGTGGACCAAGTTGTACATCCTCATTTTTCTAATGGTAATAGTTTTGTAGACATGATAAGATCTAAAGTTGGTCCTTTCTTATGGCCCGAAGAAGGCGACAAGATATTAAGATTCACATGAATTTTGATTGGATGGAACTAGTTCAACATTCAATACTAGTCCTGCTCCTTCATTTAATCACAGACTACCGGGGTGAGTCACGTAGTTTCCAAATCTGAAGTAGCTCAAATTTGAGTTCTCCGCAAGGACGGGGCAACAATTGCTTTTCTATACTCTCAAAAGGGTTAATTTAACCAATCATCTATTAATTTTTTATTTTTTTTAATTTCATCTATTATCTTTAAATTCTTTTAATGTTATCTATTATCTTTCATATTTATTTTAATTTCATCTAATCTGTTATCTTTAACAAAGATATCTATTATCTTTAACAAAATTTCTTATTTTATAAGAAAATATTTAATCCTCTCATTGTATTTTTCTGTTTTATCTTTTAGTACTTAAATTTATATTTACCGTAAAAATAGATTTTATTATTATCTTGCTAAATGTGTTTTTCAAAAAACTATTTTACAGAACATACTATATGCAGTTTATCTTGTAAAATTATTTAAATATACTTAAGTTTATTTTTATATTATTTTTTAGAGACATTTAAATAACTTTACAGAACAAATTATATACAATCTATTCTGTAAAACAAATTTACTTTTAAAACCTCTCGTTTTAAACTTACTAAGTTTCTTTGTTTAAATTGAACTAGTTGCTTAAGTTTATTACAAATTCTAACTAATCTATCTCTATAAAATATTTCTTAAATAATTATATTTTATTAAGATTATAGTGTTATTTTTTCAAAACTTAAAGGACTATTCTTTCAGTTAAATCTAACAAAATTTTGTACGGTAAATTATTTTGAAATATTCTTCAAAGTTTATAAATCATTTAGAAAGAAAATAAACTTTTTAGACTAAAATGAAATTAAATTGATAGTTAATAGACTAAAAATTGAATTAAGCCCCTTTCAAAACTCCTTGAAAACTCACTCTTCAACAGATGCGGGAGTTAAGCTGGGTGCCAGAACAGGGAATTCTTCCTCACGTGTGAACAATGCTCATCACTGTAGTCTTCTGTGTTGGTCCTGAATAGTTCTGTTGAAAGTGGGTTTATCTTCTGCTTCTGCTTTGGCCACAATTATTTCTGAGTCTGGCAACCAATGAGTTCTTGCATCCAATTTGAATCGCAAATGAAATTTGGGCTGTGTCTACAAAGGAATTTTAGGTGGAGATGGAGCGTCTGTGGCAATGAAGGTGCTAAACCTTAGACAAGAGGGAGGTTCCAAGAGTTGTTTCCTAGCTGAATGTAAAGCATTGAGCAACATCGGACATTGAAATCTAGACAGAATTATAGCTGTCTGTGTCCACTCATGTTTGGATTTTAAAGGAACAGATTTTAAGGCTATCATTTAGGAGTTAATACAAAATGGATGTTTAGAAGAGTGGCTGCATCCAAGTGAAGATCAAGATGGAGTTTGACAATTCAGCTTCCATCCAGAGACTCAATATTGCCATTGACGTTGCATCTGCAACTGAATATCTCCACTACCATTGCCAACCAGCAATAGTTCATGGGGATCTCAAACCAAGTAATGTTCTACTTGATCATGACATGGTTTCCCAAGTGAGTGTTTTTGGGATGTCAAGATTTCGAAAGACCATTCAAACTAGTGCTTTTCAAGAACACAGCAGTTCCATTAGAGTAAAAGCAACTGCTGGGATATGTTACCCCAGGTATATGTCTCTTTCTATACTAGGTACAATATTCAATCTTTTAAATAGTTGGAATTACTCTTTACACCTACACCTACTATCATGAACCAACAAAATCCAGCATAGGGCATGGGAATCAAGGCAGAGATGTGAATAGCTTTGGGACTCTATTGTTGGAGATCATTACAGGAAAGTGACCAACTGACCCTATGTTCAAGGAAGGTTTCAAAATTCACCAATACACCAAAACAGCATTACCAGAAAGAGTGATAAAGATTCTTGAACCTTCATTCCAGCAGGAGGTACAAGCTAAAGCTAAAGATGCTGAAAGTTCAAAAGCAAGGAACAGGGGAAGGAGAACTAGTATTTTGGAGAAGATGGTCGAAGTTGCAAAAGCAGGAGTCCTGTAGTAGAGTCTCCAAATGAAAGAATGGAGATAAAAGGCATTGTTGCAGAACAATCTACCATCAAACACAAGTTTGTTGGCAATAGGAATTGAAATGATGCAGATTGCTAAATCCTAAGTAAAATAAGGAGGAATGGGAGGGGCTCAGAGACAGCCAGCACCCTGTTAATGGATTCTCATTCTGTCTCTCAATTCAATCATTCTCTTTTAACATTTCCAATCATAAAAGCAAACAACTTTGATCCACGAAATAGAAATTGAGTTCCCAAAATTAAAGAAAAATAAACAGAGAACTAGGTTGCAATTGAAAAAGAAATTCAGAACTACTTCGGTTTATTCCACATATCAAATTCTATAAAATACAAGAGAAGGTTTAAGAGTAGAAATCACCGCTTTCGGCTGTCGTAATCGAGGACCTCCGACTCGGTGACGGACCGGGAGTGCTGCACAATCGATCGTCCGATCGAATTGATCCAGTCCTCTTTCTCCTTCTCGGAATCGGCAACAAAGTACATCGTGGATTGCCCAGTCGAGAGCTCGAAGGCGAAGGGCTTATTCAGAACATCCTCGGCGCCCTTGACGGTAAGACAGGTGTCGACCGAAACAACGCCGCGAGGGGTAGAGCTGCGGTTGACGGAGTATGGATCCTTGAACCACAACAACTTGCCTTGCTTTAACACGAACCAGCGGCGGCGCCAGGTCTTGATGTAGTCACCTTGTTTGGTGAGCCAGCCAGTACGCTCCGGCTGGGACCAGAACTCGATGTCCTTGTAGTCGTCCGGGTTCGGATCCTGACCCGTCGCTGCTCGCCATAGATTCTCCATTCTTCGCAGTGAAGAGAGAAGTCAAAAGCACAAATGCGTTTCCTTGAGATCGCAGGCAGGTTTTTGTGAGGTTGCCATTTTTAACGGCGTCGTTTCATCATAATATTCCAAAATATTATTTACTTCATTTTTTTTAAAGAAAATAAAAATCACTTCGTATATGATTACAAAGGGGAAATTTTTTTTTTCTACATTCAAATCATAAAAATTTTATTTTAATAAAAGGGTGTTAATATAAATAGAGAAAGTGAGATACGAGATTATAAAATATATGTCATTATATGAGTAAAATCCTTATCAAATGGATTAAACTTTACTATTTGAATTATAAAATTACGAAGTCATTTTATAATTTATAGAAATTAGAAAGTAATTAAAAAATATGATTTTCAATACTGTAGTAATGGGACCATTGCTTGCATAATAACATCTTCAAAGATGACAAGATGTTAGGGCCAATATGCATCAAACTAGTTAGTGTTTGTAGTACAGAAGCAGAATCAGATTCTAGGGCATCCAGGGCATTGTTTTTAAGCTGAAAGGTGCTTGTTCTTGAGTTTTTTGGTTATTTCTGCAACATATTTGCCCTGGTGGAATGCCTGCTGGAGCTCTAGTTCTGTTGGATGTCGAGATCCGTCTGCTGCATAAGTGCCGGCACCATAAGCAGATCCACCCTTTACCTCATTCATCTCAAACATGCCACTGCCAAAAGTGTAGCCAAGAGGGACAAATATCATACCATGGTGTGCTAACTGTGTTACTGCAGTTAATCTGCAATGAAGAAATATAAAGGGGAAAATTTTAGCACTTACGAATATAACACAACTCTGTATTTAACTCATTATGATTCTCTTTTTTTTTTTTTTCATGCTAAAGAATGCACAAATCAGAGGGAAATAATAGAGTGGATGAACAAAGGGACAAACGCAGTAAGCTCCTGGCCTCCCCCATGAAAACCGGTACTCCAGAAGATCCCTGCAGGTTTGCCAGCAAGTGCCTGGTGTGCCCACAAGTCGTGGGTGGCATCAAAGAATGCCTTGAATTGAGCTGCCATCACACCAAAACGAGAAGGAAATCCAAAGAGAAAGCCATCAGCTTCCGGAAGTTGTTCTGGCCTAATTTCTGGTACATCATCAGCTTTAGGAGGAGCCTTCATCTTTTGCAATATCAAATCAGATAGTGTCTCAGGTACCTGTTCCATTCCAACAAATTCAAAACAAAATGTGTTAGTATCAAAAGGCCTTTTCTCTTATGCATTCCTAATTACTCTCCTGATAATTGTTGTGTTACCATCACATAAAAATACCTGCCAAAGTGTTGCTTCAACACCTTCAACTGCATTAGCTCCCCGTTGCACTTCCCTAGCCATGTTCTCCACATGACCATGTAAGGAATAGTACCTTTGAAATGTGTTACAAGGGTTAACATCAATATCATATCATAATTTGAGGAATGACAAAAGGATAAGCCACCATTGTCAATACGCTCAACAAGCAAGGGGAATGCTTACACTATGTATAACTTGGTGGTAGTCATAGCTGCAATCCAGGCTATGATTCTGATCTTCGATAAACTGAGTACTTATGGGCTGCAGGTCACTACCTGGATTGAAAGGGAAAAATTATCAAACTGGCATGAGGCATCCTTTTGGACACAGACAGATATATGCTTCCAATAGTCACTGCAGCAGAACAGGACCTAGAAACTAATGTAAGCATATTTTGAAGGCATATCACAGACAAGAAGCAACCATCTCTATGGGAAATGTTGCAATCCAAATTCAAGTCTTTTGTTTCTGTATCCGCAAATTTGTTTGGTCTGCTGCACATCAATCCATGTCTACTGAGGATAGGAGTCTGAAGCAATACCAAAACAAGTCCACGATTGTCAATATGGTTTCAAAATCACCACTAATACTATCAAGTTCAGAATTAAAAGTATTCACAATGTAGCTGACGGTGAGACTAGTATATCTCTGTATTAGTTGGGGTCTTGTCCAAGATTAATCTCATTGAAACTCAAAACAGGGTTTCTTTTATTCTGAAACTTGTGTCAAAAACCTATTAGCTGAACTGCAATGACAGTAACAAGTCAAATAATTAAGGGCAGGCGTTCAAATAATTATCAGCAATTGGCAAAAAGAAAAAAAATGTCTTCTGATGCTTAATACAACAATGATTCCTTGACGACATTTATTTTTAACGAATGCTCACAACAGCCACATTGTATCAAATGAGTGCATACAAACCTATTCACGTGGCCCTTCCAAACAAAACAGAACCATTGAAATTTACTCTAGGTCATGCTGTAAGATTTTGTTAATAAACATCATCAACAAATAATTTTTGTACTAATATGCCTTTGGTGCCCATCCTCCATGGGTGGGTAGCCAACCAAAAATATCTAACTTAACATGCCCTTTGGCAGATTGGCCAATTAAGTCAATCGTTTTTCTTCTAAAATCAATTACCTAATCTTCACAGATTAATTCAACAATGACCATACGGATAAGATTTCAGACAGCAACCTAAACAAAGAAAAAAACCCAAAAGGGCAGTACATCAGCAGAACGACTTGAGGGGCTTTAGTTTATTCAATTCAGACAATCACATGGAACCGGAGAATCGACAAAGAAATTAGCTAAAAGAGAACATGCAGTTAATGAAGATAAAAAATGGGTAAGATTATAACCCAGTTGGCCAGAATTCAGAGGCACCCAGAAATTATTACAGAAAAGAGGTTGCAAAAGAGAAAAAAGAAAGTATAGAGAGAAAGAAGCACCTTGTGTTGAAGGAAGGCTTATGACCAAACACCATGAAACTGTCTTGAGAAAGCTTTTGGGGGACAGATAAATAGGTAACCTGAAATTTAGGTGAGCAGTTTGGAGTAGTTTTGTCTTAGAAGAAAACAATCTTTTCCTTGTCTGATAGAGTTTGTGACGTGGAAGAAAAAAGGATCCTGATCCATCCTTCCTTGTCCTGTTGTCGGCCTCTCTTTTTATCTGTATTCCTCCATTTTTTTTCTTTTTCTTTTGGCACCCAAAAAGCGTAAAACTTGTGAATTGGATGAATCATCTTCTTCCTTAATCGAATCCCTAGATTGCACTTAATTTTCGTAGGCATAGACAAGCTCACATCTTCTTCTAGATCAATGCCTGCTTTATGTCATCGATCTTTCTTCTCAATTTGTTAATAAAACAGTTAGATAGCTAATTTCAGGGTTTTTTTTTTTTTGGAAAAAAAAAAAATTTCTTATTTCCAGAACAGTCAAACCATAGCCAGCCAGCATCATGATAAAACAAGCAAATGCCACATTTTATAGCTTCAAGAAGTTCTAAGGGTAAACAGAAAGTAGACCCTGTGGCAGTTTTGTCTGAATTGATTGAACAGGCAAACCAAAAGAAGAAAAAAACCATCTTGGGTTCCTGCAGGGCAGGTATTAGTGGGAAGAAGGGTCTGCCATGGATCTTTAGTCATTTCTCAACAAATGAAGACTCTGCAAGATCAATGGCTCGGGCAAGGGCGGCAGCTTTATTCTCGCATTCTCTTTGCTCATCAGCAGGATTACTGTCAGCTACAATTCCTGCCCCTGCTTGGAGGTGAGCAACCCATTCTCTGCGTCTGTTAACATCTTTGTAGGAGTACATGGTGTCATAACGGGTGCTGGTTGGAAAAACAATGGTTCTCAGACCAAGAGCAATGTCCATGTCACCGGTGAATGAAATGCCTCCAAATCCACCACCATATGGTCCACGCCTTGTGACTTCTAGCTTGTCGATCAACTCCATGGCTTTCACCTGCAATATAGAATGATGACAATGAGAACTATTAAAAGGTTGATCAGGAGAAATCAACATGCTTGAGTTTTTTCACAAATGGAATGGTTTACTACTCATGCATTCTTAAATTTAGAGACCTTGTCAAATTGTAAAAGATAAATGTTTCACAAAAGTGGAAAACAATGGCAAATAGGAAAAAACCTTTGGTGCTCCACTGACAGTTCCAACAGGCAATGCTGCACACAAGGCATCCCAGCTAGTTAAGTTGTCAAGTAACTCTCCCGTCACCTGCAAAATGAAGTGTGGATTTCATCACTCATGATAAGAAAATCTTAGCATCATCACTTCATCAGAATTCCCCAAGGAAATGGCAACAAAAGGGTAACATACTGTTGAACTGATATGCATAACATGAGAATATCGTTCAATATTCATCAGCCTTTCAACCTTCACAGATCCAGGTTTGGAAACCTGCATGAACAACCTGCTTTAGATTGGCTCAAGGTTACATGTATATTGTAAGACAATATCAGATCTCTCAAAATATATTTCTGTCTTTATGCATTATTAGCAGGTAAACCAGATCATGATTTAGCTGCATCTCCCATTGCACCCCAGAGACTTCAAGGAAATGTGCAGCGTGTCAGTAAACCACATTTTCGACATTTTGCACTGACCAAACAAAATTTGATAAAAAGATTGATAAGTGAAGCATAAACCTTCCCAACATCATTACGTCCCAAGTCAACTAGCATAATGTGCTCTGCACATTGTTTTTCATCAGCTAAAAGCTCTTTTTCCAACATTAAATCTTCTTTTGGTGTCTTTCCTCTTCTAATAGTCCCAGCAAGGGGGCGATTAGTAATTTTTCTCTGCCAAAAAATTTAAATTGAAGATAGAAATCAGTGTTGTATGCAAAAAAACAAACTCATGATCATCTGACAGGTGAGCAAGAAGATGGAAAAGCAATTATAATTATAGAATGGGATGCATCAAATAATATATTCAACAATTCTTAGGATTATTTGTAATTATTACCTTCTTTACACGTGTAAGAATTTCTGGACTTGAAGCAACAAGTATACATCCTCTAGCCTGATGAAAGGAACATATGAAAAGGTTAGAACATTAACATCAAGTGACATTCCAAGGGCAATGAAAAGAATACTAGCTAAACCTGTAAATAAGTCATGTATGGACTTGGATTGACAATCCTAAGGGCTCTATAAATTTCAAACGGATCAGCAAATGTTCTCCGTTCAAAACGCTGACTCAGTACAATCTGAAAAATATCACCAGCTAGGATATGCTCTTTTGCTTGCAGTACAGCCTCCTTGTATTCCTCATTCGTCATGCTTGAGTTCTCCACTTTAGGGCCAAAAAGATGAGTGAATAACTTTATTGAACCTGCAGGCAGCCTTGGGCTGAAATTTACAGTTCAATTAAACAGCTTAAAACTAAATTATTAAAAGGAAAAGCAACAAATGCAAGATGGGGTGTAGACAATAAGAAAGATTACTCACGGAACTATATCATGTACTCTGGATAGTAAAGTTTCCAACTGTTTCATGCCATCATTAAAGGCCTCATCAACAGAAGAATATCGATCCAATCGAACCCAATGAATCACATACGCTTTCTGAGGTTAATTAATTACCAGGTCAAAGAGCAAACCAAAATGAACTAATAACTGAATCATATATTCACACACACATATCAAGGGAAAAGGAAATAATTACAAGGTCAAGGTCAAAATAAGAGTACCTTTTCCACATGATCAAACACGATCACATCATCATAGAGGCCTAAATGAACATCAGGAAGGTTTCTGTCATCCATGGGAGCATTAAAGAAAGGCAGCTTCTTCTTCTCTACATAACGCACTGTGTCATATGAGAAATAACCAACCCAGCCACCTGATCACCAACAGATTGTATCATTACACACAATTTAGTGCTTTAATTTTTTATGTTTTTTTAAAAAAAGGGTTTAAAGAAGTAAAGTCAAGATTTTCAGCCTATTAGAAGGGCAAGAGCAAAATAGTGAACATAAAGTTGATACATTAGTTGACTTCACTCACCACAAAAGGCTTCTGGAAGTTCATCAATAAGTTGTGGGTTCCATCCTTCCATGATTCTGCGAGGAACTACCATTGGATCCTCCACAATCTCCTCTTTCCTATGGCCCTCCACATGGTCCATAATTGTTACCATATTCTCTTTTGCCACAATTTCTATGGCTGGCTGAGCTCCAATCACACTATACCTTCCCTACCATAATTAACAAAAGGTAATTTTATTAATCCATTGTTCACGATAACACAGAAACAAACACGGGCACACAAACACACACACACCCAAAAAAAAAAAAAAAAAGAGCTCACAATGTTTGAGCCCAGTAAACCAGGCTCCACGGACTCAAACAGGAAGCTTGGAGCATCCCTATCATCTTCCCTAACCAAACAGCGATATGCTAACACGGGAGTTAAGTGATCTGACAATATGCATTGATAAAGAGGAACTAAATTTCCCTTCTTGGAAGCTTCTCGAAATTTTTCTGACTGTTCAACTGCATGTAATGTATTAAAACAATTAAAATCGGCAAAGATTAATCTTTCATCGTTAATTGGACATAATAATCCCATTGTCAAATTACTTCTACTTCAGGGAAAAATAAAAAATAAGAATCTGAATTGCTTCATTTTCAATTATCCACGAAATGAGAACCCAATGAAGTATGAACGAATTCCATTTAAACAAGAAGAAGAAGAAGAAGAAGAAGGAGAAGAGAAGTATGAACAAATCAATTAACTTTCTAGTCTACAAGTTTTCACAGGAACCCAAACAGGAAAAAAAAAAATCCCCAAAAGCTATCATTTTGAAATTGATTAGAAAGCGAGGATACCTAATGAGGGAGCTGATAAAGCACAGCATTTGAGTGTAAGTCGACGTGAGCTCGACTTCGGAAGAGAAAGAGACCTGGAACTCAAGCTGGAGAATCTCCGGTTAAAGCCAGCAGAAACAGTGGCAGCAGATGAGAAACCAAGAGTCAACGGGAACCGACGGGACGGAACTGCTAGGGTTCCCATGGTCATTCTCAAAGCATATACCTTGGGACTTAACACCGGAAATCAAAATGCGGCGCCAGAGATTTATACATATCCAAGAGAAAGAGAAACAGGAAGAAAAGGGACTTCACACCGGAAAGAAGCTAATTTTATTTTTTTTTAATGTTTATTTTATTAATTTTTAAATAAAAATATTAATTTTAAATTTTTTCAATTAAAAAAAATATTAATTTTCAACATCCAAATTAAAAAAATTATTTATCATGTTAATATCATCATCAAATTTATCATTAAATAAAAAAAATTAAAAATTAATATTTTTATTTAAAAATTAACAAAATAAATATTTAAAAAAAATAAATATTAAATAACAAAATTTAAAAATAAAATATTATTTAAATAATAATTAATTAAAATAAATATAAAATTTTATATATTAATTATTATATTTTTATCTTATTAAACAAAAAAAAAAAGAGTCTTTTCACGTTGAATAAAAAAGTATAATAAATACATTTTTAATTTATATATTAAACACACAAGTTAAGAAACTATTTTATTAATCATAAATTTATTTTTACTTTAATTGTATTTATTTTTACAATTAATTGAGATCATTTTTACGTTTATTCATCAAAATGGAATAATAATTATTAGCAATTTTAAAAACTTTTTAAAATTCATTATATTTCTAAAATTGATTGATTCAAAATTGATTTCATTCCTTAAATTTATTAAATATACCTTATATTTTTTTTATTAGTCATCTAAAATTATTTTATTAAAGTAATCATTTCTACTTTTAAAAATTGAATTAATTTAATTTTAAATTATTTTATATTCTAATTTAAAATAATAATTTAATTTTAAATTAATTTCAATTATAATAATTTAATTATTTTATTATTTATAAAATAAATAAATTTAAAAATATAAAAAGTTAAAGAAAATAAACCAATTCGATTTTTAATTAATGTTTACCAAAACTAATTTTATCAATTATTAATTAAATTTGACCAAATTTTATTAATTTTTATTTAGATTATTTTTAAGACCAATTTTAATCAATAATTATGCCAATTTGAAGGGCTCCTTTACGCTTTTAATGTTACTCTTTTTAATTTATCAACACGTGACTGGCCTACCAATTTGAAGGGCCCTTATACACGTGAATCACATTTAGTTCGCAAGAGTTATACGTTCCTCAAATTATTGTTTAATTTGTATCTTAATTGTATAAGTTAAAAGTATAATAAATATATATTTATAATTAATTTATATTAAAAAAACTTTAAATTGATATATATTTTAATATCATAAATATTTGAATGATTTTTATTGATTTATTAATTAAATTAAAATTAAATATTTATACTTTTAATAAAAATTAATTTATAAAAAATATATATTTATTACGCGTTTCTAAAAGTACGTGATAAAAAATTCCTTTACATAAAATAACCATGGATTAAAAACTTTACCTTGTCACTTAGCACTCTGCACATGCTTAAAAGTTCCAAGATGCCGACTGGTTGTATATATCTGTGCTGATTTGCAAATACCTATGTAAGATTTATTTAGCTTGCATTCGCACAACAAATTTCAATATTAATCACAGAACGCTAAATATATTTTGAAAATTTTATTATCAAATAGAGGAAAGAAATGAACCTCTTCTATAGTTGTATCCTTCTTTTTTCCCCGAAAAAACTTTGCTGCAGAGCATAATATTATCTGCAGTCATACCTTAAATGAGTGGAGTTGGTAGTAAGAAAAAAACGGTTGTTTTCATGTATAATTTGTTTTGAAGGCATGCTACTTGTATATTGAAGTTCATATGCTACTAGCACAAACTTACCTGTTGATGTTGTGGAAGAGATTGTATGGTATCAACTTCTGGCGATCTACTAATGACTTGTTAGTCTGAATGGAAAGAGTTCTGTTTCCTTTAAATAAAATTTTGAGTTCGAGTTTTGTGAATGGAGAAACAGGCGTTGGGAGAGTTTTTCCTTTAATGGGGTCCGACACGGCTCGATTCCGGATTAATTGAGATCCAATGTAGTTATCGAATACTGAAAGATTAATACCAAAACTACTAGTGATCTAAATGTCTTTGACAATGCAGCAGCCATATGATCAATCCTGACCTGAAATGTGACCTAAAACATAATAAGATATTTGATATTACTTTGTGAATAAACTCAGTCCAACAAATACAGACGTATAGTATCATGTAAAATATAAATTGCTGAGAACGCAATTTCACCACATTGGACATTTGTTAACGTTTTTTTTTTCTTTTTTCTTTTTTTCATCTGATTATTGATTATGTAAGATGAAATAGCACTTCTTTATTCTCAAATGGCTCTCCACTCAATTCAAGAATTGAATTTGATATTTTTAATTCAAAATTTTAAATTTTTAATCATTAAATCACTGAAATTTATATTTGTTAATGTCATACTTAATGTCATACTAAATAGCTAGACATGGATTATGAAAACATACGGTAATGTTTTGATGTCTTTTGAAGACTTCAAGGTCCGGAGGTGTCTGCTGATCAGTGGCCTCTCCAACTGACGAATTCAGGCTGCTTGACGATTCACTCATCTCTGCCTCTAACATCTCCACTGCACTCCTGGAACAATGGAAACTTTTAATAAATTTTAATATTTAATTTTTTTATACTAATCTTTTAGTATCTAAAAGTTACATTAGATTATAATTAATCTAAAATCGAATTATGTTAAATTTCATAAAAGAAAAAATTCTTTCTGTGCATATTTTTTCATTCACAAAATTCAAACTTAATAAAAATATAGGTTAAAACCCTATTTTGGTCCTTGAACTATTGTACGGACCCCCGATTTGGTCCCTGAACTAAAAAAATCTCTGATTTAGTCCATACTGTTTACCATTTTTACCTCGATTTGGTCCTTCTGTTAAAATCTCACCGTTATCTCACGACAATTTAATGACATGTCAAACATTTGAGACACATCAGTTGTATAAATGAATAAATAATGACATGGCAACGTGATATGTCATGTCCTTGCCCAACCCAACAAAAGTGGAGTCCACCAAAATTACGAATTTGCTATCATCTTCTTCCTCTAACAAACAAAACCTAGCCCCTGGGTTGAATTGAACCCAACAACGCCCTTTTTTTTTCCTTCCTCTTCCTTGCCTTGCTTTCTTCATCATCATCAAACACATCATCATCAAACACCAAACCCACAAAAAAAAAATATATATATTTTTTACCCCTGGGTTCGAGGGAACCAGCACCTGGGTTCCTTGGAACCCAGCTGGTTCGCCGTTGGGTTCCATGGAACCCAGGCGCTGGGTTCCGTTGAACCCATGCCTAGGTTCGAGGGAACCTAGCTGGTTCGAAGAACCCAGCAGGCCTGGGTTCCTTGGAACCCAACCTGGGCAAGCGTGCTGGGTTTGCAAGAAACCTAGGCCTGCTGGGTTTCGAGGGGAAAGAGAAGGGAAAGGGAAAGGAGAAGGAGAAAGAAAAAAGAAAAAAGAATTTAAATTTTATTTTTCATAATATTTTTTTATATTATTATTTTTTCCACATCATCACTTTTTGGCTATATTATCTTCCACGTGGATTACTGCATGACATGTCAATTGGTAACCATGAAATAACAGGCCACGGCACACAATTTTTAATGAAAGGACCAAATCGGGGTAAAAATGGTAAACAGTAGGGACCAAATCAAGGATTTTTTTAGTTCAGGAACAAAATTGGGGGTCCGTACAATAGTTCAGGGACCAAAAAGGGATTTTAACCAAAAATATATTAACTTAATAAATAAAATTTACTAATTGGGCGAAAAAATTAAAAAAAAAAATTATACTTAATATGATTTTTCTTATTTAAAACTAATATAATTTTTTATTTATTAAAAAAATTAGTATGTGATTACATTATTATAATTTATTTATTATTTTAATAAATTAATAATTTTAATAACAAAAAATATAAAAAAATACACTTAATTATTTTTAAATATATTCTTATTAATCAATTAATTTTAAATAATAATTGTTAATTATTATATAATCAAATAATTATATTAATTTAATCCACTATTTACAATCCATCACATGTTATTCGTCACCAGCTATCCATTAACTATCACTAGTTACCCACTACTATTATTTATTATTCACTACTTGTTATTTACTAAATTTTAACTGTCATACCAAATAAACTCTAAAAGAAAGTATAGAGCTTATCATATGTACCAAAAAAATTGACTTTAAATAAATTTTAATATTTAATTTTTTATACTAATATTTCAATATCTAAAAATTACATTAAACCACGACTAATTCACAATTGAGTTACCTTAGATCTTAAAGAAAAGTTCTTCCAACACTTATTTTTTCATTTACAAAACTCAAATTTAAAATTTTATTTTAAAAAAATCAAACTCTTTTCACTTATATAAGTTATATTAACACATCGTTAATAAATTTTAATATTAAATTATTATATTATTTATAAAATAAATAAATTAAAAAATGTAAAAAATTAAAGAATATGAACCAATTCAAGTTTTAGTCAAATTAAATTTGACTAATTTTATCAATTATTAATTAAATTTGACTGAATTTTATTAATTTTTACTCATATTATTTTTAAGATCAATTTTAATCAAACCAACAGTCCAATCCAAGTTTTAAAATACGATTAAAAAGTGTTCCGAATACCTTTCACAAGACTTCATTTTCAATCCCTTAAAAACTTTTTATAAACCCAAAATTTGCTCAACTTATACAAAGAAAAGTTACAGTTAGAATTTGATTTATTCCAAATTCTAAGGCTAACAAAAATTATTTTCTTTTCCACGATTGAGAATAAACGAATAAAAAAATATATGGACAACAAAAAAGTGCCCATTAAAGAATTAGAAGACCCAGTTGAGTTATCATCAAGGCCATGGCTTCACACTACTTCAAATGATATTCCTTCAAACGTCAATATCAGCAGCAGACATTACTGGAGACAATTTCGAAAGAAACGAACTCGATCCCTGTACCAACAATAATAGGTGACAATAATAAGACACCAGTAAAGCACCTAACTAATGCACCAAGAAAAGAGTTCTTACTTGCGATGCGAATGTGATGTCGGATCATCCATCTACTTTTAACGTTACTCTTTAATTTATCATAACGTGACTCGCCTACCGATTTGAAAGAGACCCTATCCACGTGAATCACATTTAGTTCGCAGAGTTACAACGTGAAAGGGCTTATTTAATCCGTGTTCTAATAATACAAATTAACATTTGCAGTTTTGGCGTTCTTGATTTAGACCTTTTGAAATTATAGTATTTGTTAGAGTTTCATCCGTTACGATAGCAATCAAATTATATTTATTTTTTTGCATTCTTTTATGTTAAAAAACGAAAGGGTTAATTTAATTTATATTTTAATAGTATAAATTAAGGGTATAATAAATAAATTTTTTATAATTAATATCTATTAAAAATTATAAAAATTGATATATATTTTAATATTACTTATATGTTAATAATTTTGATTAATTAATT
>BPVZ01000071.1:829800-841759 GCA_020521535.1 Rubroshorea leprosula | reverse complement strand
AATTAGCGTTTAATAAAGTTTTCTAACTAAATATTTAATTAGTATTAGATTTTATTAAAAAAAAATAAAAATATAGAAAATTTTTATTTTTAATTTTAATTTTTTAAAAATTGGGTCCACCTGACCTAATTCGAGACTTGTGTAGGTAAGTCATGGATTTACCCCTTTAACTCGATACTTGAAATGACCAAATTTGAAAAACTCGAGATCCAAGATGACCCAATCCGAACCCACCCAATCCGAACCCACCTAATCCAACCTGTTTGGCAAGTTAAAGTGTCGAAGGCAAATCATTTTAAGGACATTAAGACCCAAACTTCTTTTTACACCATTGTGGAGCTAATGTAGATAATTTCTCATTTTTTTAATATAAAAGGAATTTTGAAAATGATAATTAAAGAAAAAAAAGAATTATATCTCTTGTTTTGTAATTCGGATCACTTTAAATTGTAAAATAAGAACTATTGAATTGAAGAAAATCCAATATTAAAAGATCCACCTACATTTAATAATTAAAATTATGTAATTCAGTATAATATGAATTACAAAATACCTTTTTCAAAAGAAAAAAACTATAGTATTACTTTACTACTTTAATAATAGGATTAGGACTTGTGGTAGAAGATTTAAAACTTAATTTTCATGAAAAATAAAAGTAGTTAGGACTAAATGGAATCTTCATAGCAGAATATCCAAATCCACCTTCAAAGTAGTAAGGATGAATTCACCAAAAAAAAAAAAAAAAGAGACAAATCTACTTACAAAGTTTTTGATTTGGATAAATCATCTAAAATTTAACATGTAATATCATTTAATGTCAACAATTTGTTAATTTGTTGGGTTGCTGATAAGTTTATTTTAACAAACTATTGAAGTCAAATCACGTCATAAGTTAAATTTAAAGTAATTTATCTAAGTTAAAAACTTTATAAATGAATTTATTTTCCTTTTTTTTTGGGTAAATGCTAATTTTGGCCTCTCAACTTTATAGTATTGCACTTTTTTTATCCCTCGATGATTTTTTGCATTTTTTTATCTTTCAACTCTAAGAACAACATAATTTTGGTCCCTTCATTAGTTTGAGTCGTTAACTTTGTCCATGTGGCATTTTTTATATTTTTTTGATGACATGGATGATACAACTTAAAAAGGATGATGAAATGGACAAAACTTTATAACATGTCATATTCTTGCGAATCAAACACTCCAAAATGCCCCTCAAATGGGTCCCACATTACACTGCAAAGATTAAATAAAGGGATAAAATATCTATAAACCCTAGAACGCTCTCTTATCTCCACTCCATTTGCAACATTGATCTTAACCCATATCTTCTTTTCTTTTCTCAAGGGAATCTTAAGAGATCTAAATGAAAGGAATTCAAGATGAGCTTTGCTCGAGCTGGGTTGCCTTTACTACTACTGGGGATGAATCCTTACCTAGCACATCTCATCAAATCAAATTAACATCTCATCAAATCAAATTAACCTCTCAATAAACAATGTCAATCAAATTCTAATCAAATTCCAATAAAAATGCAATCAAATTGTAATCAACTCCCAAATTTATCAAGAATTGGGAATGGAAATCGAAAGAGGAGTGAAAAACATGGTGAACTTGATGAACCCAACTCTAAAGAAGAATGGATATCAAGAGAACCTAGGTCTAAACCTAGCAACTGGGTTTCTTCAAACCTAGTAGAGGAACCTAGGCAAAGTTGTGTTCAATTCAACTCCACGGGTTGGCTGGTTGGAAGGGATTGCTTTTTGCCGTCTGTCTTTCCCTTTTCTCTCTCTTCTCTTAACAAAGTAGGAAAAAGTCACACTTTTGGCTTGCTACAAGCTAGGCTCAAGGACTACAGTCAACCACTTCCCTTGTAGTCATCAGCTCGTTCTTGATAGATCAGATCAAGCATTCATAATCTGGAGTAAAAGGATTTGAATCTTTGCATGCCGGCACCAAAAACCGATGCTTTACCACTTGGCTATACTCCAAACGACCTATTTTGGACAGTAAGAACGAGGAAAGGGGGAAAGGAGAAGTAGGGGTCAAAGAACGAGTCGAGTAGTTAGGTTCAACAGAGTCCAACTACTAGGTTCCATGGAAATCAAACCCAATTGTTGGGTTCGATTCCACCAACCCAGAGATAGGAAAGAAAGAAGGGTAAGAAAATAGATCGAGAAGATAAGGATAATAACATAATTTTGTTTGTTTTTATTTTTTTTATTAAAATATAAATACTTATCTTATGTGGCTTTTTTATTTGTCCATGTAACATAATTATAAGGTATGTTATTGCCACATCATCAAAAGAATTAAAAAAAATGTCACATGGTATTATTTAATGGTTACGTCATGTTTAATTGACGAAAGGATCAAAATTATATAATTTTTAAAGTTGGAAGATAAAAAAAGTGCAAAAAGTAATTTAAAAGATTTTTATTATTAGGAGGTTTTTTTAAAGTCAAATTATTATAATAGAAAAAGATTTTAAAAGAACAAAACTATTTGACTTAAAAAAGGTGTAGAGACTATTAAATATACAGAAAAAAAAAAGACTTTAAATTGATTTTAATGTTTAAAAATTTTTAAAATGTAAAAAATAAAAGAAAATGAATCAATTCAAGTTTTAATCAAAATTTTACCAAATTTAACTAATTTATTCAATTATTAATTAAAAGTGACCAAATTTTATTATACCTTTCACAAGACTTCACTTCCAATTTCTTGAAACTATTTAAAAACCCAAAATTCCTTCAAATTATATAAAGAAAAGTTACAATTAGAATTTGATTCATTCCAAGTTCTAAGGCTAACAAACATTATTTTCTTTTCCCCAATTGAGGATGAACGAATAAAAATATATATGGACAACAAAAAAGTGCCCATTAAAGAATTAGAAGACCCAGTTGAGTTATCATCAAGGCCATGGCTGCACACCACTTCAAACCTCAATATCAGCAGCAGACATTACTGGAGACAATTTCGAAAGAAACGAACTCCCTGTACCAACAAAAATAGGTGACAATAATAAGAAACCAGTAAAGCACCTAACTAATGCACCAAGAAAAGAGTTCTTACTTGCAATGCAAATGTGATGTCGGATCCATCTACTTTTAACGTTACGCTTTTTAATTTGTCATCCCGTGACTGGCCTACCAATTTGAAGAGCCCCTACACATGTGAATCACATTTAGTTCGCAGAGTTGCATGGTTCACATAAAATAAACACGGATCAAAAACTTTACCTGGTCACTTAGCACACTGCACATGCTTAAAAATTCCAAGATGCCGACTGGTGGTATCTGTGCTGACTTGCAAACACCAACGTAAGATTTATTTAGCTGCATTCGCACAACAAATTTCAATGTTAATCACAGAATGCTAAATATGTTCTGAAAATTTTATTATCAAATAGAGGAAAGAAATGAACCTCTTCTATAGTTGTATCCTTCTTTTTCCCCCGAAAAAACTTTGCTGCAGAGCATAATATTATCTGCAGTCAAACCTTAGATGAGTGGAGTTGGTAGTAAGAAAAAAACGGTTGTTTTCATGTATAATTTGTTTTGAAGGCATGCTACTTGTATATTGAAGTTCATATGCTGCTAGCACAAACTTACCTGTTGATGTTGTGGAAGAGATTGTATGGTATCAACTACTGGTGATCTAAATGTCTTTGACAACGCAGCAGCCATATGATCAATCCTGACCTGAAATGTGACCTAAAACAGACAAGAAATTTGATAGTATTTTGTGAATAAACTCAGTCCAACAAATATAGACCTGTAGTATCATGTAAAATATAGATTGCTGAGAACACAATTTTACCACATTGGACATTTGTTAATGTCATGCTAAATAGCTAGACGTGGATTATGAAAACATACGGTAATGTTTTGTTGTCTTTTGAAGACTTCAAGATCTGGAGGTGTCTGCTGATCAGTGGCCTCTCCCACTGACGAACTCAGGCTGCTAGACGATTTACTCATCTCTGCCTCTAACATTTCCACTGCATTCCTGGAACAAGTGGGAAACTTTTAAGTAACACTGAAATTAATCAAGGGGGATTTTTAGCTGAGGGAAAGAATACAATGAAACACTGACCTGCATACAGAAAGTGCTTTCCTCATATCTCCGGATGCAGCTGCCACTTTCTGTTACATCTCAAATGGTCAGTATCTGATTACAGTCTCTCAAAGAAAACACAAAGATATCAATTGAAAGTTTGAAGTCAACATTGATGACTCACTCTGGCACAAAGTTCCAATGCTTGTGATTGGAACACAATATAAGGTAGTTCCTGATTAAGTGGAATAAAATTATTAGACTAATAGTACCACACCAGAACACCAAACTATAAATGGATAAAGCAAAGCAATTGAAAAGCAAAAGGGAAAAGTAGTTACTACCATGAGCCTCTCCCAAAGAATTCTAAGGATCTGATCTTTAGAGTAGGCACGGAAGGTTACAACCAAAGGTTTACCTGGAAATCATAAAGCAAACCGTTAGTATAATTTCTAACTGCCAAGCTCTTCTTATCGCATTTCCTTTTTGCAACTAATTGAAGGGAGACAGTTTATGGTCAGGAACACCTATAGCTGAACAGTTAATGGTCAATAACTTCAAGAACAGAACTTACATGTTTGCAAGAAAGGAAACAACATATGCATTAAAGATGCTGAACATTACACAAAAATAAAAAGGAAAAAACACAATTATTAAAGATGCTAAACACTATACATGTAACAGTTCCAGGTAAGAGAAAGTGCTGAAGGCAAATCAGTTTAAGGACAATCATGTGCTCACAATTCAATTACTGGAGTCTTGGAAGATGTATTAAAGATACTAAACATTATACATGTAACAGCTCCAGATGAGGGAAAGTGTTGAAGGCAAATCATTTTAAGGACATTAATGTGCTCACAATTCAATGACTGGAGTCTTGGAAGATGTATTAAAGATGCTAAGCATTATAAATGTCATACTTCCAGGTAAAGGAAAGTGTTGAAGGCAAATCATTTTAAGGACATTAGTGTGCTCACAATTCAATGACTGGAGTCTTGGAAGAAAACGATCAGCTAGATCTATGGCATTTGCTATTCCTGCAAAAAAGAAAAAAAAATGAAGAAGATGAAAATTGAATTCAGCATCTTTGGTGCATGCCTTTCATCATTCAAGATAAAAGAAAAAAAAAAAAAGTAGTTGTAACGAGCATCACGCATTCTTAATGGCTTAGTTGATAAAAATTTTACCTATCAATATACATCTAGAAAATTGAAAAGTTGTAAGCATGAAAAGATCATGAAGGACAGCCCGGTCCCTTGTTATCAAATAATCCAACTCATCTGCAATTATAACCCTACCAAAAAGAAAGCCAATCACCAGTCAGAAAAGATCATGTTTCCGGTGACACACACATCAAAATCATTTTTCATAGCCAGTTAAGTTCAGCATAATTAGATGAAGTCCTCACATCATCTTTGAGTCAGATGACTGCTGCTTTTGAGAATAAATGTCCCGAAGATGTTGCAAAGGTGAAGTTTTCTTCTTTTGTTGGTGCTTATCCGCTATCTGTGAAGCAAATTATCAGAAAATATTACATGGTCTCTAAAATATTTTTACTTTGATAAATCATCCCTAACAATAGTAAAATACCTTGCTGAAAATCTCAGTTGTGTTTGTTAAAGAAGCACAATTTATTGTTATTACATTAGGTGGCTGTAATCCTTCCTACAAGGGAAAACAAATAACTCATGAGCATTAGTTTCCCATGAGTATGTAATAAAATCATTAAAAAAAGAAAGCAAACCAGACCATTATTTGTTAAAAATCACTCAAAAGAAGAAAACAAAATGAAGGAATCAGCTGGGAACTTACATCTCTTGCCCAGTCAACCACTTGTTGCTTTACTTTTTCCATCGACAATGATTTTCCAGTCCCTGGGCATCCACATACGTACAAACTCCCAGCCTTCTCTTGTTCCAAACAAGTCTTGCAAAATTCTAAAATCCTTTTCTGCTCGTCTTCACGGCAGACAACAGTCTGTGGTGCTGTAGACACATGGAGTGCCTCCTTTACAGCACTCATTTGCCCCGGATCTGCATGTAAAATACAAATTAACACACACACACACCACTAGCATCAATTAACCAAACATTACAATTAAGAAATCCGGAAAAACGTTAAGGAAAATGAAATCAAGCTTTACCACTTGGATTCCAATTCTGTTTACGATCAACACTGTCGTGCAATCTCTTCACCGGCGATCTGCACAAGCTTGGTAATCTTTTACCAGAATCTTCCTTGCTCCCCTGTAGATAAATATAAATTAAAAATAACACAAATCTCAATCTATCCAATTGCTTAAGTTAACAAGCTAATTAGCACAATTAGATCTGTTTAATTAAAATCAATTGTCAGTGTATCAATATTCCTAGTTCATTTTCACGAATCTTATGTTCCAAACAGATATCAAGATCTAAACAATCATAAAAATTAAATCCAATTTTGACAAGATTTTAAATGAGTGCAATCGAAGTATCATATATTGAGATACAGAAAGAACAACTGACATCTAAAGGACTGTTTGGACTTGAATTCCTGCATCCGCGAAGCGATTTCAACTTAGTCGGAGTAGACGTAGGGCTGTCCTGGCCGGCCGCCGCATCAAATGTCAACCTCCGTTTACCGAAAGTGGAATCGCCTTCAGATCCACCAGCCCCGCCGCTCCTCTCCGATTTGACGGCCACAATCTCTTTCAAAGGAGACGAGTTGCGGCAATCAATTGTCGGCATTGTTCGTGAACTTTACTTCTGAGAAAACTCGAGGATTCCGTCCTCCGATTAGTAGAGAAGCCAAGATAAAGCCAAAACCGATCTATATAAGACCTGTAGCAAAGGAAAGGAAAAAAAAAAAAAATTGGAAAGGGTTGGGGTTTTTTTTGGGGGGAAAATGTGACCGTGAAAGTCGGCTCCCGCCTTTCTTTTCGTGAATTTTGAAGTCAGCCATATATGTCCAAAGCGGTGCGTCATGTGCGAAACGTTGTACTTGTGTCTGTTAAAGGCATAATTCGGCCCAATTGGAAGAAAAATTATTCGGGCCGAGTTGAGGAGAGTGGATCGGGCTCTACTGTGCTTAAGCCTGTCCCAAGTAACTAGTGAGGAAAAACAAAATAAAAATTATTTAAAAACAATAAAGACTATTGAAAGTAACAAAAATATATACCAGTATTTAAAATTATTAAATTAGTATATAAAGCAAATATTTTATTCTGAAAGAGAGATAGAAATGATTAATTAAATGGTAGCATCAAATACCATCATATTTTGGAAATACCTACATTTTTGTTTTGATATAGAGAAATTCACAAAAAAATGTTTCTTAGTATGAGTTGCACTTTTTTAATTTGTGCAATTTGGGTACTAAAATTATCAAAACTTTATTAATATATAAATATAGAGAATAGTTTTATTTAAAATATTTTGATAATTTTAGTACTGAGGTTGTGTAAAAAAAAGTGCAATCCATACTCTAAAATATATTTTTTTTATGAAATTAATGAACTTATTAAAGGAAATGAGAAAAAATCATGACCTTTTAGTAATTAAAATGTCAAAAATTGTAATAAAAAATTAAGAGTAGTGCTATAAGAACAATTTTTTTATACAATTTTCACATGTCATTAAATTCATAAATGCATTTAATATTACGGGTCCTACATAAATAAAAAAAACCAATAATTTTAATAACATATTCAATTATACAAAAATATGAGATAAAAAGGTTGTATAAAAATCATTTCTCAAAAATTAAAATATTTTTAATGAATTAACATATACAAAAGCTTTATTACAAATATCTAAACAATTTCATGACAAATATTGATATTTAAAGTGTAAAAACATCATAATTTTTACTTTTCTTCTTATTGAAAAACATCTTGTCTAGTTATATGGTGGTTCTTAGTTATACAACTTGATACAAAAACTACTGAGAGTACTTTATTACCAAAAAAAAGACTACTGAGAGTCACAGCTCACCGCACACATAGAACGACATATATAAAAAGCTAATGAATAGTTAATATATATATATACATGCACATATTAATAATAAATTAATAAAAAGCTTCCAAATTCCATAAAATGCCAAATGTATCGGTGACTTAATTTTGAGTTGGGAATTTATTCTTCGTATAGACTTGAATAGACGAGGTTGTGACAAGACTATATATATACGGGTCGGATGTATGTGGAAATTAAACACTACTCGATCGTAGGCTAGCTCCAAACAATAGCTGCTGGACGCCCACCGTACACAATTGGGACACAGTCGACGAAAGTGACCCTTTCTCATGTAGAAAACACCAATAAACTGAAATATTTTAATTCCATACTTTACCAAAATATCCCCCATCGCCCTTTCACCCAATAATCAGCATCGATCACAATGTCCCACCCCACTAATTCAATAGGTTTGGGAAAAGGTAATTATTATTATTTTTTTTTGATAAAATGTAAAGTTTTTATTAATCTAAACTGATTGTTTACAATGAAAACAACAAATATGTTACTACTTGAAAAAAATATCCAAAACAAAATGTACAAAATAACCACTATGCACAAACTTAGCATCACACTGCTATTGTTTCAAGTCCCTAATTGTGTGCAAGTGGGCAATAGCAATGATTTAAGCTGAACAAAACCCAAAATTTTGCTTTTTACATTAATCTAGATATCATGAATAAATGCATTCTCTGACTTAAAGATATACTAATGAAACCTCCTATTTCTCTCCATCCACACATGGTAGACAAAAGCATTCCATGTTAGCTTGATTAGGGTGTGATATAAAGACTTCCTTTGAATCTTAATGAAAAAGGTAATTAATGTGAAATATAATATAAAGAAACAAATTAATAACACTAATTAACTTAATTTCATCTTGCTTGGTGGTAAATGGTATGAAATATTTTAGGTTTCATTTTATCTACTTAATGAATTAGTGGATTGGTGTCCAAAATCTAAATTAACTTATATTTTCTTTTAATTACAATAATAATTTACACAAACATATAATATCTTAAAAGAAAATCAAAATACAATTTATTCTGTATATATTATATTTTATTTAACTATTAATAAAGATGATAAATACCTTAATATTAGAGTCTATTCTTCTATCATCGATGAAAAGTAGTGTAGTTACAAATCAGTATTCTCATATTATAATGGGCACTTAAGACATTAAAGGTGCATGAAATTTATCAAGGGATTTTGATAGGGCGGGAGAGGAGGAGAGAAGACCAGATATGAAGAGATAAGGATCGAGACTAGCGTGGCCTCGGCATCTAGACGTCTTGTTCAATCTGTGTCTCGACGTCTTCTGTTTTCTTCTCTTCCTCTAAATGCCAACAACCGAGTATTGACGAATTTTCTTCATTTTTCTTTCTTTTTTCTTCTTCCACTGCTTACAGCTAGACAAGGAACACACATGGACGGATTCCCTTTTTCTTTCTCTTTTTCTTTTTTCTCGATTTTATTATATGTCACATTTCAACACATCAATATTTTTCTATGGCTGTGAAAAATTGATCAGGACGACGAAATTTCCTTGGATATGATATAACATAATAAGGTCAGAGGAAAAATCAATTCTCTTAACAATTTAGAACATCTTGGAATGCCAAAAAAAATGAAATGTTACATCTCGAAAACTAAAGAAAATTAATATTTTCCAAATTAATTACTTAAATATGAGAAGATATTTTATCAAAACCTCCAAAGCACATGTATGTAGCATGTGTGGGGGCTCATCTGTACTGTAGCAGCAGAAGAATGTGCCTGGCCAGACTGAAGCGATACGTGTAAATCAAAAGGCATGCATTCTCTAATGAATTACAAGTCGTGAAGCAACCAAACGTGGCTTAAGCTCGACAATGTCGACGTGGGAACCGTGGAAACCGGGCACCTCAAGCTCAAGTAGGGCTGGGCATTTTTTAATCAAACCGATTGTTTACCCGAAAATTCGGTTCGGTTTCAATGGTTTTTGGTTTTATTTTTTTGGTTTTGGTATTAATCAAATATATTTTGGTTCGGTTTCGGTTGAGTTTTTTAAAAACCAAAAACCAAAAATAAAACCAAAATTAGGATAAAATAGATAAAATATATTAAAATATGATAAAATATAACAAAATATGATAAAATATGTGATAAAATATAATTTATTATTAAAAAATAATTAATTAATATTTATTTAATAAAAACCAAAACCGAACCGAATTCATTGATAAAAATCAATAACCGAACCGATTAGCTTATAACAATTTCAATTCGGTTTTGGTTTGCAAAATTAAAACCGAATTTTTTTGGTTAATTTATAATCAAAACCGAAACCGGTTTTGCCCACCCCTAAGCTCAAGGACTACTACGACGTACTGCGCTGCTGCTGAATGGAGAGTAAATGATCATGGAGGTTGGTGCACGCCATTATCTATATATTGTACTAATAATATTCCGTACATAAGATATATATTAGCAATAGCTGATGTGACTTGTTTGGGGAGAATAGGTAAAGAGTCCCAAATTTGAAGAGCTTTCTTTTCTATGCCATTATTGGTGGGAAATTAATATTAATGCACTTTGGTCGCTTATGTATATGATTGGGTTTTCTCTGTCATACCGTGATTGGTTCCTCCGGCCTCTTGCGTTTTGTGTTTCTCTTTGGAGAAGTACTGAAGCAAAGGGATATATATTATCCCACATGCATGCATTCCCTACCCACTTACCTCTCTCATACGATATTGACATCATGCGATTCTTTTTCAGCCCTTCAATTAATTCACATTTCCTCCTCCCAAACAGTAATATAGCTAGTTGGCCAAGTGTGCAATTAATATTTTACAGTTACTTTCATGCTCATAAAATATATATATATATATGGTATGAACTAATGAATTCTATTTTAAATCTCCGTTCATGGTGCTCCAAAAAGTGAAGGAGATTCTGAGTCATGCATTCCCAGAATTAATTAGAACAAGACAGAAACGCCAATAACTTTGTAAAGTTTCCAATTCGGCAATGTTTACAGGTATAATGAGGTACGTAACTGTGAGAGAAAACGGAGAAAATGGTTTGTGCGTAAATGAAAAGAGTTGGGGACATATATATGGCGGCTTATATTCGGGAATATTATTGGGGTGGTGTTATAAGGATGATTTTTTATTTTATATTTTTATATAATTTTTACATATCATTAAATGAATGAATACATTTGATATCATGAGTTTTTACATTTAACATAATGAGTTTTATATGAATTTAAAAAAATTAATCATTTTAATGACACATCAAATTATATAAACAAATAAAATAAAAAAATTATACAAAAATTATTTCTTATATTATTGCACCTTCAGCCTGGCTGGATGGTGGAAACCTACAATGAGAACCCACGTTAAGCCTTTGTAAACCTCGTTTGGGTCCAAGTGGCTATCACGGCCCTGCAAATTGCAGCTGATTATAGGACCCTTCCCACCTCTGCCCCAGGCTCAGCCAACTAGATTTACCATAATGTAGTGGAGTAAAATGTTGAATGTAATGCAACAATTAAAGTCAACACCCAAACAAATTACTAAATTTTTTTACGCCTGAAAGCTAACGTGAAGGGTGCATTCTTAAGATAGTTTGATTAGGAATTAATGTTAAAATACATTAAAATTAAAAGACATAGTGATCAAAATTTCAAAAAAAAATTAATGATATTCACCAAAAAAATTTTATTTTAAATTGTATAATAAAATGTAATTTTTTTATCATTTAATTTATCTTATTTACATATCATATCATTAAAATTTAAAATTTTTAATTTTAATAATAAATTATATATTTTCATTAAAAAAATATTAAATTTAAATTACATGATATACAAGTGAAATAAGATAAAAAATAAAAAATAATAA
>BPVZ01000071.1:813210-824591 GCA_020521535.1 Rubroshorea leprosula | reverse complement strand
AAAGTTGCAGAGGTTTTTGATTTTATTTGTTTGGTTGCAAACTTTACCTTTCGGAGATGGTGGTGAGAGCAGCCGGTGGTGCGTCTCTGCATTGGTCACAGCCGATTCTTCATCATTCTTCGTCTCCATCACAGTCATTCGCCTCCTCTATCTCTACGCCGTCTCTAAAACGACGATGCCGGAGCGACGGAGCTCTGGTCTGCCGGTACGTGCGCAGACTGGAGCGCTCTGCTCTGTTTGGGACGCAACCGACCGGACTACACAGGTCTCGATCCTGCGAGTTTCTGAAGTCGAAGTCGAATACTTTAAGGAGAGTTTGCAGCGCAAGCTTAGATGCCTTTTCCGATGAAGAATTTTCAAAGGAAATTCAGGAATTGGCGCTGAGATTCCAGTTATCAGACGATAACGAGAACAACAATGGCAGCAACGCCGAAGGTGATGGTGGAGACGGTGCAAGCCAAAGCCAAGAAGAATCTTTGGAATCAAACAGCAGTGGCGTTAACAATTTTGCAGAAAAAGAGGAGTCTTCATGGCGAGAAACACCAGATTGGTCAGACAGAGGAGAGGAAATAATTCCAGCGAGCATTGAGCGGAAGGCGAACAGCGTCGACGTTCCACTTTCACGTCGGATGATACAGAAGAAGCTACAATTGCAAGACGGTTTCAGAGAGGCCGGTGAATCAGCTTATTGTTCTGTGAAGAAGGCCTTCTCGTCGATGGTGTTTATAATCCGAGAACTTCACAGTTACACCTTGCAAATGAGGGGACTCCTCCTCTATGAAGATCTACAGGGCATTCTTGTTCGGGTGCAGAAGGAGATTCATGCTTCTTTTGTGTGGCTATTTCAGCAGGTGTTTTCACATACTCCCACCCTCATGGTGTACGTGATGATCCTGTTAGCGAACTTCTCAGTGTATTCCATGGGCAACACCGCCATTGCAGTTCCTTCCCCACCTGCGTCTTATGGTTCAGTGGTGGAAATTCAAAACCAGAACCATCAAAAGTTTGATTCTTCAACCATGAAGACGTTCACTGTATCTTCTACCAAGGGGAATGGAAAAACCACTTCAATTGGCGGTAGCAATGGGGGTGGTGGCAAATTCCGACCGGTTGCTAGCGGCACAGACGGTGATGGGGGTTTTGAGAGGACAGACCAATTTAGAACAATTATCCCGGCCGGTGCTTCTAAGTTGTCATCTTATGGAACAACAAGAGAGGCAGAGTCAACTTCAGAGCAAATTATCAGCGAAGAAGAGATGAGTCTGTGGAATTCAATTGTTGATGAAGCTTCGAAAATGCAATTAAGAGATGAAGCTCTTGAGCCTGAAACCATAAAGAGACTCATTTCACCTCTGAGGGTGAAAATTGAGCCTGATGATTTTGCAGATTACTCTAGAACTGAGCTTGTTTATCAAGCAGCGTTGCTAGAAGAGCCTAATAGCCCTCTTCTTCTTGCCAACTATGCCCAATTCCTCTTCCTCGTTTCACACGACTATGACAGGTAAAAAAATCTATACCATCTTCATCTTCATGATTGGATCATTACTAGTTTTCCAATTCAAGTTACTCAATTACATCCGTTTGTTAATTTCAAGTTTTATCCTAAACTAGTCTTGAGTCTGAGATTTGTTTAGTCTAAAGAATTACTTAAATAAAAAACAGTACGGTTAGTTGGAATTATATTGTTGTCTTCTCTGCTTCTAAATGGGCAGAAAAACAACGGTAAATGCCCTTTTAGAATTATCACTTTGTCCTCTAGTTCATATTTGGGTTGGTTTCTCTTGAATCTTTGATAAGGGTATTGTGTGGTGCAGTGTAATTGACTGACCCCTTCATAACAAATATCCCCCTGTTTGTGTCACATTGTTACGCGTCATCTTAATGTGTTTCACATGGAAAAATCTTTCCTTGTTCCTAACATCACACCCGTACAAATTAGGTGTTGAATAGGTCATAGTTTGCTGTAAGTAATTAATACCAATAATATAACTTCACCAAACAGCTTGATAGTAGTGCGATTTATTGAGGTTGGTGAGCTGTTTATTAAATCTGGAAATTGAATCTTTAGTTGTTAATATCTAACAATACTAACCTATTAATCATTATCCTTATAAAAAAAAAAAAGAAAATTAATACCAATAATAACGAAGTTGTCTCACTTGAGTTTGCCTTCTTTGTTATTGTGAAAACAGAGCAGAGGAATACTTTAAAAGAGCAACAGAAGTAGAGCCAGCAGACGCTGAGGCATACAGCAAATATGCAAACTTTTTATGGAGAATAAAGAAAGATTTGTGGGCGGCGGAGGAGACCTTCCAGGAGGCCATTTCTGCAGATCCCACCAACTCTTACTACGCCGCTAACTATGCCCATTTTCTCTGGAACACCGGCGGCGAAGACACCTGTTTCCCCCTTGACGCCCCTGAAGAAGCGTGAACAAGTTAAAGCAGCAGAACAAACACACCCCCACTATACATAAGCAGGGATTTGTCCAACCATTTGTTTTGCGAATAGTAATAGTACTAAAAATTAAAGAGAGTAAAGGAGAGAAGAGTTGATGTTTTGAATTTTGTGTTGAGAAGAGGAATTTTGGGCAAATTCATGGGGGAAGTGGCAACACTGGTGGATGCTTGTTGCGCTTGCGCGCAGGCAGGCTGGGTGGCACTCGGATCTACATATGGTTAGAAACGACATCTGGGGATTGTGGCTCCTTTTGGTTTTCACAAACCAAATAAGAAATTGTAATTAGACCCTTTTTGTTTTTGGTCAATATAAAAATTTCATTTTAAAAATTTTAAATTGTTTAAAATCAAGATCTCTCTGTTTTCCATTCCATCTTGGGCATCCCTGTTTACTTTGAGGACCTCAAATGTACAGCAACTCTTGAATCTGTTTCCACCAGTAATAATTTTTCATGGTATAATATGAATAAGAAACATGGATTTGAAAGGCTTTGCCAGCATATAGTCACTCGGTGATCATGTTTAAAGCAACACCTTTCTATTTTTTGATCTAGCCATTTCCTTTTCATAATTTGATCTAGAAAATTCCATCAACTTTAAAATTGATAATCAAAATAAACGTGGTTTTAAAGCACGAGTATCACAATATTCATACTACCTAACTAAACAATGATTTCCAACTTATCCAATTTCACTTTTCACTTTGTTACTCAAAAGTAAAAAAAGTTCAAATCATCATCAACACAATCAATCATAAAGGAAACCACATGCACATGTTTAATCAAATAATTGGTGGATGTAAGGTTGTTCTTGTCTCATGTGTTCGGTTTTTATAGAATATATACTAATACATCACGAAGGCAACCAAGCTAATTAAGTCTCCAAGTAGCTAGTATGCAAATTAGCAGTTTGGAAGAGACACAAAGGGCTTAACATTTTGCTTTGATCGTTTTCTTAAAATGAACCTTTAGATTGAATTAAGGATATATATATTAAGTGATAAGTAGGTAGGTGGTTCACAAGTCTAGACACACGGAGTGCGGTGTGTGATATATATAAGCGTACGGGTCATTGTTACTCTGCCTAGAGAGATTGGCCAAGCAGAAAATGACGATTTTTCCACGTGAAGAGATGGTGATGCTAAGCTTCTCCTCATCTCTTCCCTTTATTATCTGTTTTTCCACTTCCCATGTGGTCGACAATCTTCCTCTCTTTATTTCCAGGTCTCACTCGGCTCGTTTAATTAGTTTTGGTTCCCAAAAAGAAGGGAAAAAAAAAATGTTCGACGTTGTAATTTTCTAATCCAGGAACATGTCAGTCTTTCCTATGTAAAATCTTCTGATGTTTCTGTTATTCTGAAGTTATCAATTCATTTCTAATATCAATTTTTACCATAATAATAAGATCTCTATTTTTTATTTTTTATTTTTAAAAAAATGGTCCTCAAGCGAAAGAGCAATGAAAATCTGCCTTGCCCAAATGGGCCTTTGGACCTTTAAACGCTGCCCATTTAACATTGGGCCTAAATTCTCTTTTGACTCTGATTTTCGAAAACCATGCTACATTTGGGCTTTTAGATTTTAAAACTCTCTTAAAAATCTTGGAGCCCATAAATAAAGCCCTGGGGTAAGGCTGCCTGTTGTAACTAATTCGACAAAGTTTCATTCCATAATTTCTTTTTTTTTTTTTTTTTTAAAGTCAACGCCGTGAAAACCAAGTCAATCGGGATCCATCGCCGGAGCTCCATGAAAAAAGCGGAGGCATTTTGGGTATCATAATCTCAAGGCTGAGGGCATCAACTTCTCCCCCAAATTCCCTCACCCCCTAATTATTCTCATTAATTCCCCATTATTTCCACCATCCACTTTCTAATTTTTGAAACAGACAGAAATTGCCCTCCATTCACATTAACCAATAGCGCTATACCAAAGGGCAGAATTGTCTTTGCATAGCTTCAGCCTTCAAACTCCAGTATTAATTTTCATTTTAAAGATAATGATTAATTAATTAATTAATTAATTATCGGTTAAAAAACAAAGCCACTAATCTCTCCTTTACTAATTTTGTCCGGGCGAGGAAGCTCAGGAGTTACAGTCACGAGAATTTCTCAGCCGTTGGATTAACCAACTTAATAATGATTATCAATGCCAGGTGGCTTAATTATTACAAGGCTTAATTGCTATAATCTAAAAAGTTCGACCCTCCCATTCCCATTTCCTTACCCTGACTCTTCTCCTATGTGGTTCCCTTAAAACTAAAGAAAAAAAAGGAAGAAGCTGCGAGTAAACTTTTTCATCTCAGAGTTCAAGGGGATTGTCATGGATGGAGGACGACAAGGTGGTGGCGGTGGTTTTGGTTATGGAAGTTTAGTCCGTAAGCCTCCGCTCTTCAAACCAACTCCGCCATTATCCGCTATAGATAGGTTCTTGTGGGGTCCAAACCACGCCACCACCACCCAACACCAGCCGCGGAAAAATGTTGAGTTTAAAGATCAGACAGTTAGTTTGAAACATGGGTTGTGTGGTTTGTCTTCCTTCGGTGGTGCAGTTGGCGGCTTTGGAGGTGGAGTTCCATGGCTAAGTAATCAAGACGAGAGGTATGATATTGATCATGTCGATGTCGATGGGGACGACTTCATTTGTTTGACACGTAGTGATGAGATTATAAACCCTAGAATGGATGTTAAGATAGCAGATCAAAAGGGTGATAAAGTTAGTGTGACGAAGAGAAGTAAGAAAGTTTCCTCGGTAGCTTTGATCAAGGGTCAATGGACAGATGAAGAAGACAGGTGATGAATATGATCAAAGGGTCTTCTATCGTTTTTCTTTTCCCCTTTATTTCTTCCTTCTTTGATATATATTTTTACTAATGTTTCTTTCCTTTTCTTCTTTTTGGCCGGATATTGTTGAAATATATATTGCATGTGGTAATAATTAAAGAAAATTGGTGAGATTGGTGAAGCAATATGGAGTGAGAAAATGGGCGCAGATCGCCGAGGAGATGGTGGGAAGAGCCGGAAAACAGTGTCGGGAGCGGTGGCATAATCACTTGCGTCCTGACATCAAGGTTTATCTTTTTCTATATTTTCCGAGTTTAATTGAATTAATTGAGGTTTCTTAATTATTATATAAATATATATGTATTAATCATATATGTTTTGTTTGTAGATTTAGTTTTGAGAAACATTTGTGTGTGTCTAACTTAGTTTTTGGTTTAGATTACCATGTTTGGATCAAATATAAATGGAAAGGGAAGAATTATTTTTCATGATTGTAAAAGATCTTGAGAAGATATATTTTTAGTTGAGTTATCTAGGATCTAAGAAGCATCGCAATATATTAATTAATTTCTAATTTGTTAATTAATCATATCTTTAGGGTTTACATTTGTAATTTATTTAAGAGCCAAAAAATAATTTCTTATCAATTTCATACATAAAACCCATTTCCTTCGAAATTCAAATTATTAATTTTTTTTTCTCACAATTCATCATCTCTTTTACAACTAAAACTACTCAATATAAAGTTAAAATTTCCTCTCATTTTCAAAGAGATATGTTTATAATTAATCATTGGACATGCAAATCATATGTTGCTTTTTCTTAAGAGGGATCAATTAAGTTTCACCCTTCATTTTTCATGTGATTTGACGAAACCTTTTCTAACAAATCATCATTTTATGGTTGAACCTCGACTTGTGACTTTTGTGATCATTGTGTGAATGTTTTACTCACATATACTATCTATCAAGGTTTAACTCTCTTATATCCCCATTCTCCCTTCCCCAGTTGCCCAATTTCCACCAATTTAAAAAATAAAAATAAAAAAAATCATCATTTATGGTTATGGAAAGGCCATGCCTCTAAACCTAGTTATCATTGTCATTTTCCCTTTTTATATGGTATATTTATTTTATTTTCACGTTTATGGAGTACTTTCCCTTGTTGCAGAAGGATAGCTGGAGCGAGGAAGAAGAGAGAATGCTAATCGAAGCTCACGCCAAGATAGGCAACCGGTGGGCAGAGATAGCCAAACACATCCCTGGAAGAACTGAAAATTCCATAAAGAATCATTGGAATGCTACAAAGAGGAGGCAGAACTCTAGGAGAAAAAACAAGCAGCAACCAAAAACCCAAAACGGCGGAAACCACCAATCCTCCATCCTCCAAGACTACATAAGAAGCCAGAGTAACTCCTCCACCCTAACCAACACCACGAATGGCTCCTCCACGGCTGCTGCAGCCACCTCTTCTAGCTCCACATTCTCTGATGACTCCTATCCTTTTATATCTCAGACTTATGATGAAGAATTGCTTTTCATGCAAACTTTATTCGGAAACAAAACTATGTCCCAGGTAGAATCATACCATGATCAAGTCAATGACCAGCCATCTCTACACTATCAGAATGTTCAGCAATGCCCGAACGTGTTTGATCTTGGGTTTTCCTCTTCTTCTTCAGAGAATACTAATTGTGTTCAAGCAGAGGAGAAGACTCACAGTACTGCTGCTCCCCTGTACTCTGACCTCTACCTTTCTTATCTGTTGAATGGGTTCGTTGAGGCACCTTGTTTGTCTCCCATGTCCATTAGCCATGGTTATGATGAGATGAGTTTAGACTTGGGGGCACATCAAGAGTACTCTAATGGAAAGAGGGAGATGGACTTGATAGAGATGGTCTCTTCGTCTCAATTCTCAAGGGGGAGCTTTTAATTAATGTGTATATATAATCCCAGTTCTAACATTTTGTGGAAATGGGGGATTTTCTGTTTGGATAGAACAAAAAGTGGTATCATGAAACCTTTCTTGATTTAATGCTACTTTGAGAACAAACGTGCTTGTTTTCTGTTACCTGAAATCCAATCACTTTCATCCTTAGCTTGTGTGTGTTTCTTTTGGTGAAATTGTTTTTATTTCATTAGCCTTTTTTTTTTTCAACATTTTGCTTTTCTATCAAACAACATTCAGCATTTAGCTTCTGTAATTGTAAAACAACATTGTGGTATAGTAAGTAAACCCTACGACATATAAATCAAAATCTGTTTTCTTGAAATGGAAAAACCTTTTTCTTTTCCTTTTCCTTTTCTTTTGTTCCTTCCCTCAGGAGGCTTCTAGTTCTTCCAAGCCCCCAAGCTGATGTGCGTTAAAAAATACAGAATGTCCTTGGAGAAGAGGCAATCTGACCATTAGTACTCATGTGCGTTTAGTTGATTTCATGACAATTTAGCCCTTGCAAAGAAAATTCCTGCAAATAAACCTGCCGAAGCATATGGTGCTCAATATTAAGGGGAAAAAAACAAACATAAAATGCTGAGCAAGAATTCAAGATGTTATAGAGTTGGTCGTTTTCATTACCAAAAGTTATGCTGAACATATTAGGTAGACTGAGTGGAACATTGAAGAGGACTACACCAGCAACAGAAATAGGAATCTTGTTTAAGGAACCTACCAGGCTATATAAAACAATGCTAGAGAACATCAGTGGCAACTTAATGTTTCAAAAAAAGGGGCATAAATCAATAACAAGCTATACATATAGAAGATTGGTGCAGCAAGCCAATGAAAAATTATATAAACAGAAAAGACATGCATATATATAAGTTTATTAACCATACAGAACATCAAATACCTATAGGTGGTTGGCCCGGTTTGATGCAAAAACCACATAGAGGTGAAGCTAATGGCAAGTCCAAGCAATCCACTAGCTGTTGCAGCAACCCAAAACATTGGCAATTGAATCACCTCACTGCGTATTACTACTGTATGCATCAGAATATACTAAAAGTGTGCTTGCACGAAGGAAAAGCATGTGATTTTCACGAAGTTAAAATTTTAAGATGTTTATTCACGTGTTTATAACATATTTCCATTCATCAAAAAGGAAAATCAACAACATGGCAAAGGGTAGAGATAGCAAATTATTCAGCAAGACCATGGAAATTTCATTCAGTGATCCTGATCTCGTCAACTGCTTTGCTCTGTCCATAACCTGTCGCAAGGTAAGCTGTTACAAAAATTGAAAACATTTCATGTTAGTGGAGAAGCTTGATAGAGAAACTAGAAACAGGAACAGTTGTTCCCTAATCCAAGTTAAAAACTACAGATGCTAATATCTGTGCCACAAATTGACTAACAGATCTCTTGAGTGTACCGAATACATTGCAGTTAAGACACAATTCATAATCTGCCAAGTATATCCCATTGGGTTGAATTGGAGATCTGTGATACCACCACTGACGGCAGAGATCATCTGTGGTAAGCAGTGACACATTACTTCACTAATGATTGACTTAATTTGTGAGGAAGAAAGAAAAAGGAAAAAAAATACAATAATTATCCCTTCACTGAATAAGAGTCAAAATTATTTGCCAGGTTGTGAGTTTTTTATGTTGAATTCAAAAGACTTCTATGTTTTTCCCTTCAAAAACAAACATGTAGATAAAATATAGCTCTTTTACCATCATAAGCATGGCAATCCACACTTTCTGGTTCTGACGTTTCCGAAGAATATACCATTCTCCAACTGCTGTTATGATATTCGTCACATTCTTTAGAATTGTCACCATTGCAATATTTATGAACTTCAAACTGAAAACACAGGCACACACTTGCATGCAGTTAGAGTTGTTTTTTTCTTCAATTTTGTTTTTCTCAGATAAATTGGCTGGAAAAGATAGGCACATTATGGATGAAGCTCATAACATACCTATACATGCTAGACACAAGCATGCCCACAAAGATTACATTGACTGGGATCCAGACCTTAGTCAGCTTCCAATTAAGCCTTTCTACTGAAACTGCTCTGCAGAGACTCAGTATGGCAACAACTAGACAAGCAATCAGATTCTGCATAAAGAATACAGGTAAACAAGTGAACTTAATCCAGGCTTTCTAGTTAAAGATATATTAAAGAAGATATTAAATATTAGAAATTTGCTCATGGAACTTTTGGCAATATTTCCGTTTTTTGTACTTCAGGCTCGAAGAGAAAAATTGCTATCCAAATGAATAACCTACTTGATAAAACATCAATGAAATTCCTGCATTGAAATTATAACTGGAGAGAACAACTTTGTTCAGCAATATCATGGTGCATGAAGAAAAGCAATAAGCTATTCCAGACAAAAGAGGTCCAGATATTGCTGCAGATCCATGCTCACGCTTTTTGTCCCCATCAGCTGGTATATTGACATTGTTACCAGCTGCTGCTCTATTCCCTCTGAAAAACCTGCTTGAACAAAGTAAGTTCGCTTAACAAACAACATGACAGTATGAAGTTTACTGCATATTTAACAACTGACAGATAATAATAGCTCTGCTCAACAATTCCATGCGGTTGTATTAAATGTCACATGGAATTCAGGCAGGTTAATTAACTTGATAAGTCGTTTACGCAGTTGCAGTTGAGAAGTAAAGAAACAAGGAGCACATGATGCTATGAAATCCATAGATGAATATGGTAAAAAAAAAACGCATATTTATACACTAGAGATTAATCAAGGGATGCCATGGAAAAGAAACAAAATTTGGAAAAACAAAAAAAAAGACATAAAGAAATTCTACCTGTCAGTCAAGGTTCTATGCTCAGCATTTGCTGCAAAATTGCTAATTGTCCTGTGTCCTTGCATGTCTATTGTACTAACCATCTCCCTTTCACCTGATATCAATTTCCCATTCAAAGAGCTTAACTCTGGTTCTTCTGGATCATAACATACAGCCTCATCTGACTTCATATTGGACTTTTTAACTGATCTATACAAATGAAAAGAAAGAGACCCAAAAACAAGTAAAAATCAATAAATCTTCAAATGAAAAGAAAAGTAGATAAACTCTTCAAAGCGAAAGACTATTAAAGCTTCGCAGATTAAGCAAAACTAAGGCAAATTAAACAAGAAACATGATCCAGAAATGAGAACTTAAACAATTAATATTTCTTCAATCCAAAACCTTCCCAGTTCACACAATGATCACAGCGTACGTAAACAGCAGCAGCATATATAGAAAGAAAAATGACGACAACGAACGAATGACTTGACGTACGTGTGCCATACCTGATTTGAAATGAAGAAGAGGAAGATGCAGAATGCGTGGGATGAAGCAGTTTTAGAGAACATGCAAAAAGGGAACCAAACTTGAAGTTGAAAGCAAGAGAGCGAGATTCAAGGAGGGAGAAAGTTTAATTCTTGAACTGGAAGAACATAATGTTCCCAAGTCAAACGTTGAGCTGCCTTCGATTTAGCCATTAAGTTTAGCAACTGGTGCAAGAATTCTCGGTTTTTTAGAATCACTTTTCGAAGATTTCGAATCTCTTTCAGTTCTTCAGAGATGTTTTGCCCGGAAAATATGGCTGGCTTCATGGCGCAGCAATGGTGGTGGGTGCTGGTGCCGTGGTGGTTAAAATATCGGTAGGTAGTTATATATATATATATATATATGCTATATACGGGTCTTGAGTATGCCCGATTTGGTCAGCTCAATATTTCAAGTTTTGGGTCCAAAATAACAGAATCCAGGGAATAGTGCCCTGAAAGGCTGAAATGAAGTGAGGTCTAGCATCCGGACTGGGCCATCAACTTAATTTACATTTGCTTTTGCATTGCATGCGATTATTATAAATTTATTATTATGTTTATGGTTATGTTGCATTTCAGAAAATAAAAAAAGAGTGATACTAATAATTTGTTAATTTGAATAAAAAGAATTTAATTTTTTTTAAAATAAGATTTTGAATTTGAATTTTATTAGTAACTAAATAAATATTGAGAGAACTTTTTTTTTATGGATTTAACGTAACTTAATTATAGATTAATTGAAATTTAATATGATTATCAGATATAAAAAAATTAATAAAAAACAAACAAAAAAGAGTGATGAGAGAAATTTTGGTTTTTTAATTAATTAAATTATATTATTTTAAAAAATAA
>BPVZ01000071.1:790106-813110 GCA_020521535.1 Rubroshorea leprosula | reverse complement strand
TATAATTACCAGAAAAGTAGAAAAACATGGATTATGTCTGATAATGATCTTAATTATGAATCACCACACTCACAGAGAGTAGACAATCACAAAGCAAGGAAGTACAGCCCTCGGATTAAACACTAATAGCTCCTCCTCGTCGATCCTCGTGCGGGCCCCACTGCCACCCCTTCCGACGACCGAGTCAAACCCGCCGTCCTCCTTGTCCACCTCGTCCGACTCCGTCCCCACCCGACCCGCCACCACTCTGCACACCAGCATCGCTCGTTTCACGTTCATGAATTGGAACTCCTCCTCAACTTCATCAGGAACCGTCACGTGTGCTCTCCAGGTACTCGACAACGTCGGAATTCCGTCCAGTTTCACTGAGAATCCCGATTTTATAATGCCACAGATGCTGCAGTACTGTTGATTGCAAATGCTTGAATTACCATTCGACCCCAGATCACACATGAACGTCGAGCAGTGAAACCTCAAGAGCTCGTTCCCGTCGGCCATGCACCTCTCGTCTCTTCTCCATGGGGCGCTGCCGCTTCGTGCTGCTTTGGCCTTGACGAATTCTCTGTACTCCTCGAATCTGGCCAGAATTTTAGGACTGTTATGAATCTTCAGAATCCGGTATATTTCTGGGTTCTTCTCTGTATCTGTCCAACCCGTTTTGAATATGATCCGGACTATGTTGTTCCCAGAATCGCCATCGATTAGCTCCGATACGGCGTGTTTGGTTGCTTGATGCTGTTCTAGAAATTGTGGTTTCTGGAAAATCTCACCGCATGCAGTACAGGGGAAGATGTCGTTCCGGAGAGGCAAAAAGGGGTTGTCGGCAGAAATATCCCATTCCGGGCAAGATGCAGATGGTTTTTCAGCATCATGCAAATGGGTTTCGGTTGGATTCATGGAAACCAACGAATGCTGCAGGGAGTTTCTAGCAGAGGTTTGGGTTGGTGTTGCGGGGCGCGTGCCGGAGTTTGTTTTGCAGAGTTTAGAAGAGAAAATGCGTTTGATAAAAGACCAAAGACATGAGAGGGCTTTGTGAGGTTTGGTTCGAGAAGAGGAAGAAACAGAGGAAGGAGACAGGGGAGAGATTTTCCTTTTCTTGCTCTGTTTTCGGTGATGATCTCTGGCTGTAAAAACGAAGCAACCCAGGTGGAGAAGGAGGAGGAGAAGAAGAGAAAATAACCTGTTGAAGTACAATCCAATGCTGGTTTTCGCCATTGGTAGAGCTTGAGCTTGAATCCTAGTGCTCTGTTTTCAAGCCATCAATGAGTCCAAATTGTTTATTTGATTTAGCTAGCTATAGAAAGAAGAAAGGAAGAAGGAAAGGAAGAATGTAAAGGTAGGGAGTGTGGGACGTTGAAAGAATAAAGTTAAAGAGTAGGTGCAACGCAACTTCATTGAACATTTGGCATCGATCTTTAACATTCTACAATTTCTAATTCTTGATATTGAGAATATCATATCCCCTAGTTATTCTAATATTGTAAACCGTGCAAGGCATCAATTTGTTTGTTGGAATTGATTTTATGTACCAATAGGCAATATTGCTCTATTAATTTGAAGTTTTTATGTATTATGAAAATAATTAGTAATTAATGAATTTACTATTATTTTTTGAACGGAATATAATTTAGAAAAAAGGGATTTGAATCGCAATTCTAAAAGTATTCCTTACGAAACCATATATGATTATCAAATCATAAAATTTAGATACAATAAATTTATTATTTAATAAGTATTATATTATAAGTTAAAATGAGTTAGTATTAAAAATATTAATTCTTTTAAATGCAATCATGTCGTGATGGGAATGTGCCTTTAAAATCAATTTAGATATATTATTTTTGAGTGACCAAAAATTGAATATAAAAACAAAATAAAAAATAATTAGTAATTAAATTTGGAAAGATTAACGTAATTGAAAATTGAAATCTCCAAATCATGACATGGACGGGACACCACACGTGGATGATTCCTTCATCTCCATGTTGAGTGGGCAAACCATCTTTGATTCTGTTTCTGAACCTCACATCACATAAAATAAGTAAATTATTTTGATTTTGATGTTGAGCTGAAGTTTTGTCGAAGAATTATTGAACATGCATAGGCAGCATTTGTTTGGCGGTGTGCTCTGTTTTAGGTACCCTAGGAGAATCCAAAGCTGCTACCTTTCTCACCCTGTTTCGTTTCCTTTCTACATGACTGAAACAGGGTAACTCATCATTTTGTCTAATTCCTCCATTTCTCTTTAGCTCCGTGAAACCTTTTCCATACTAAAGTGAATTATATAATTGTTAAGGCAATTTCTGTCATCAGTTTCTGGAGGGATAGAATAGAATCCTGCATTGAGATCAATCCTTGACCCAATTTTTTCCTGTAAGGTTCTTGCTCATAGCAATTAAAAAATAAATCGTCTACCAATGAGTTGTTAGTCTGAGTGAAAGAAATTCGATTTTTTTAAACAAGATCTATAGTTCGAATCTTGTAAATAGAAAAACAAGAATTAGAAGAGCTTCCCTCCTAATGAAATATAACGGGACTCGATTTTGAATTAATCAAAACTCAATATGATTATCGGATACCAGGAGATTAATATCAAAAGAAAAGAAAAAACAAATCCTAGTCACTTAGGAGTTAGGGTTGCTCGAATTTCAAGTAATTGTTTTTTTTAATTATTTTCATAATTATTCTATTTTATTTTTGATTTTTGCTTTTGCTATCGATTGATACATATAATATTGATGCACTATTTTGAACTTGTTTTTGATTAAACCAATTTGCTTACCACTACATGTGGTTCCTTATTTTTTTCCAAAACTAATAATAAAAAAACATGTGGTTCTTTATTTCTATTCATGTAATTCTGTTTGGTTGTTTGGTTGAGGAAATTATTTTTATAAAGTTATTTATATATTTTTATATATTAATTAATACTATAAAAAAGTGAGAGTAAATGTGACATTTTAAATTTTCAATTTTTTTAATACAATTCTTAATTTGTAAACTTTTTTTCCCACATTTTTTGAAAAGAAAAGACTTTTCTTTCAACTTTTCTCATACGTAACCCACTTAATAACTTTCCAACCAACTTTTTCTATACCAATTTTTTATCAAATATAAAAATGTCAACAAAATTTATTAACTTTTCATACAATATTTTTTAATAAAAATTTTTCTAATAAAACCGACATTCTACCCTAAATAGGCCTATAGTTTTTCCTCATGAATAAAGTTTTGCTAAGCATAAAAAGGAAAAAAATTGCTTACTAACACATCTAATATTGAAGTTTGTGACATTTCTCTTTAATTAAATAAAATGAGAAAACATGAAGCAATTCTCATTACTATAAAAGATGATCTACATTTTTTTTTTACGTTAAAGACTGAGTTATACAATAATAAATAGTTTTTTTTTTCTTTTCTTAATTTATCTCTATTAATATCAAATTTTATATTTTATATTTTTTACTTAAAATTTTAAATTTTTAATCATTTAAAATACTAAGTTATATAAAAGATGATCCAGGTAGATATGTTTCAACTGGCAATAGATCCTTACTCCTTAGAAGGAAAAGAATCAAAAGATAGAGCAGAAGTGGGCCAATGTGATCTTCTGTTAGGCCATTCTGAAGAGTCCTTTGTCCGTGCCTCATCTTCATTGACTCCAACAATGTACCATTATTTTCTATAGCACATCAAACATCCTCCCCTTTTGCCCTAACAACATCATTACTACAAACTACTCACCATTTATATAAAAAATAAGAGTACAGTTGATTCTAGTTATAAATTACTAGCAAGTGTAGAACCTGCAAATTAATGTTTTAAATGGTCCAATCTCATTTTCTTTTTTAGACATTTAACTGCATGGGGATACATGTTCAACTTCAAGTTTGGGAATGTTAATTTCATGGGATATATACATGATTATGGAAATGAGGGTATATGTTTTTGATTTTGATCAATTTTTAAAAAGTAAAAAGGATAAAACAACCCGCTCCAGATCAGTGAATTCAATCTAGTAACTTGGATTTTGGGTTAGAACTGTTCACCTTTTGTAAGTGACAAATTTGAATTTTAGGAATCTCTTTTCTTTTTTTTTTTCTATTTAATACATGTAAATAATTTTAATTTATTAAAAAAATAATAAAAATAAAAAGGATAAACCCATTTGTACTTCATCTACATCTTTTCAGCACTCTCTTTTGCTTTTCTCTATATATATATAATTATCAATACTAAAGTTGCCGAGGCTGTTTATTTAATTAGTCCCCAAACATTAGGTAGTGCAATGCATGCATATCTTTTAATACTACCATATAGATGCTACAATGTAGACTTTATCTTTAGTCTCCTAAAAAAGCATGTCCTAGTCCGTGAGGTGGTTGGTGAGGTGGTCGGAGGTTCGAACTCTACCATCGTCGTAAACTCTATTAAAAAACGACCTGATGGTCGCGCGCCTCATTTGAGGGAGTGAAATGTTCACCCAATCTGGGATCGAATCCTCAGTTATTAACAACTAATTCATACTAACTTCCTAACCATTACCCTTGTAAAAAAAAAAAAAAGCATGTCCTAGTCTAATAGTATAAAGTGTTTATATATAATATATATTGTGGTGGGATCGGTGCAGGTCGGACCATATATATATATTTTTAGTTCTGGCGGGCTAAGCTGGACCTTGGTGATGGTATATGCTTTAATATATTCATTTATCGATGACCGACGTCCAAAAGGATAAATCTTTATCCCTTGCCTCTTTTCCCCTTTATATCAATGTTAGTAATACATAGTGGGATTGCACTTTACTTTAGCTTTATCTTTATGCAAGAATTTCATATTAAGCCCAAGATTTATCCCATTATCACACAACATATATCGTGTTGGTTTACCACTTAACATGTTATTAATTAAGGTCAAACCTTTTATTTGCATCATGAACATTTGTTTTTTATAGTCAATATTTTTGTAATTTTTACTTTTGGTTAATATTTTTTATAATTTAAAATCTGTAGAAAACTTAAAAGTTAATAACCAATTTCTTTATTTGTACTTTAATTTTATTGATAATTTGAGATTTTTTTTTATGATTTTTAAATTATGAAAGTTGTTAATTAAAAATGAAAATTTTAAAAACTATAACTCGAAAAATAATAATGTCTAAGGTGTAAATAAGGAGTTCAACTTATTAATTAAATCATGATTAATTAATTTATTAACAAGAGATAGGTAGTGTTCGATATTCACTAGGTAAATTCAAGTATAAAATTCTGATAATAGGGTTAATCAGAATTAGGATTCAAACATCTATGGCGATTATGAGAGTTCCTAACAAAATTCATGATGAATTAGACCTTGCTTAATTCCTTGAGCTAAAATGGGCTCAGATCAGCCCATATACTATTACTACGGATGGGCAGATTCAATCCAATCCCCTGACGCTCATAATGGCCCAATCTTATTCATTGATCCGACATAATTACGAGCCCCATACATATCAGATTTAAACTGGGACAGAAGCCCATAATTCCCAAATAAATATTTCAAAATAAAAGATTAAATTAAAACTTATTAATTAGTATATTTTTAATTAATTTTATATAAGTTTTTATATCAAATTTATAATTTTTTATTAATTTTAAAACAAAATATTTTATTTTATTTTTATATATTATATTTTATTTAAATTTTATGTTAAAATATATGTAAAGTTAATTATTAATATTATAATAAATGAAGTTTAACTTTAAAAAAATCTCATAAAAATAAAATAAAATTAAATCCGTTTTTTCTGTTATTCCAATCCAGGACACGTGCCCAAACAAGGACCAATCCCCATAAATATCGCCTCCATTTTCTCTTTCTTTATATAAAAAGATCTTCACCCTCCCTCCAAGTTCAGTGCGGAGCAGTAGCCATGAACCCCAGAGCTCTGCTCTTCTCCCCGAATTTCCACTCAAGTGCATGTAAACCCAGAAACCCCGCCGATATCTGTACCCGAAACAAAGCATCCCTTGGTCGGAACCATTTCACGGTCGGCCTCCACCTCCAACATCGGTTCCATGTTTTCCGAGTTTCCGTTTGGAATTCAGGGGAGAGAAGGAACGGGAAAGTCTACGCAGATGTTAGAGAAATATCGAAGTCGATACGGGAATCGGTCAAGTTTGACGATGAATTAGAAGATGTAGTGTTGAGTGGGGAGGATATTGAGGGTTCCGTTCCGTGGTGGGAGCAGTTCCCGAAACGTTGGGTTATTGTAATTTTGTGTTTTTCGGCGTTTTTGCTTTGCAATATGGATAGAGTAAGCTTCAGCTACATTCTTTTTCAATATATACATTTTGATTGGGGTTTTGTTAGTGTTTTTATTTATCAATTTTGAAGAGAGTATCTGTTGTTGCAGGTAAATATGAGCATTGCAATACTGCCCATGTCGGCGGAGTTCAATTGGAGTCCAACTACTGTTGGTTTGATACAATCATCTTTCTTTTGGGGCTACCTTCTTACTCAGGTAATTATATTGGAGTTCAATGGAAAAAGTGTCTTACTTTTTGCTCATAAGTTCATAATTATATTAACTAAGGTAGAACTTCCTTCAACAACTAAATGTGTGAGCTTTTCTTGGTTTTATTCTAACCTGTGGCTGTTACTGACAGATTGCTGGTGGCATATGGGCTGACACGGTGGGTGGGAAATCGGTCCTGGGATTTGGTGTAGTTTGGTGGTCCGTTGCTACAGCTCTTACTCCTATTGCTGCGAAAATTGGGCTTCCATTCCTTCTTGTTGTTCGTGCTTTCATGGGAGTTGGTGAGGTTGGTTCTTTAATTTTCTTGCTGAAAGTAAATTCAACTTCCATCTGTTGTGTTTGAATTGTCCTCATAGTATGTAATTGAAGGATTTGGTCTGTTTTGTGAAGTGGATGTCGATCAGCTTAATTTGCGTCTGTTTCAGGGTGTTGCTATGCCTGCCATGAATAACATTCTGTCGAAATGGGTTCCTGTGGCTGAAAGAAGCAGATCATTAGCTCTGGTGTACAGTGGGATGTATCTTGGCTCAGTTACTGGTCTGGCCTTTTCACCCTTCTTAATACATCAGTTTGGATGGCCATCAGTCTTTTACTCCTTCGGTTCACTGGGGACAGTCTGGTTTACTGTATGGCTAAATAAGGTATATTTTGTTGCATTATTGAACTGTTTGTAACTTTTTGTGGGCATGGTGGACTTAGTATGTTTGATTGATCTTAAATACTCCAGTCTAGTTTGAGTTATTTGTTACTGGAGTAAAAACTTCTGATACAGGTGTTTACTCCGATTCAGTTATCTTCCAAACATTGTCTTTTCTCATCTTTGTTGTGTAGGCATACAGTTCACCTTTGGATGATCCTGAACTGAGGCCTCAGGAGAAGAAGCTCCTTGTTACAAAATGTGTTTCCAAGGAACCTGTCAAAACTATCCCTTGGAGATTGATCTTGTCAAAACCACCTGTCTGGGCCCTCATTGTGTCTCACTTTTGTCACAATTGGGGGACATTTATTCTTCTAACGTGGATGCCAACATACTATCATCAAGTAAGACACTCTCTTTTGATTATGAAGTCCAATTTTTCTTGCAACTCTAGACTGTCAGACAACTAAATTATGAGAATGGAGAAGAATCAGCATCCAGACAGTAAGTTATGGTGCTCTAACCTGTGATGAGGGGGACTTCAAGTTATTGTCAGATTACCTTGTGACTTTCTGTTGATAAAATTGTACTAAAACAACAAAGAAACTGGATTCTGCTTTTAATTTCTGACGCTGGAAGTGGTTTTGAGATAATTTTATGATGCTTCTTTGAGCTATGTTAAAAAGTAAACTTGCTGCTTCTGGTTTATTTCTGGTGTTAATAGAGGTGGTTTTTTTCCCTCTAATCTTAATAACACCACAGGTTCTGAAGTTCAATCTTACTGAGTCAGGGCTCTTTGCTGTTTTGCCCTGGCTGACAATGGCTTTTTCTGCCAATATGGGAGGGTGGATTGCAGATACACTTGTGAGCAAAGGTTTTTCTGTGACTAGAGTCCGCAAGGTATTTTTAGTCTTATAGTAACTATTATCTTTGATGGTTCAGTTCTTCAAATTTATTTTTATTAGAGCCATCTATGGCGTTTATTTGTGAATATGGCTAGTTAATATATACACAGTCGGGTGCACACTTGTGGACGTACTTACATGCAGGCATCTTGCAAGCACATCCCTTTGTCCATGTGCCTTTTGTTTCTCTTTTGTTATGTGCCCTGTGGCACACTAAGTTGTATTGTTAAGATTCAGTAAAGTTTCCTTAGTCAAGAGTCGTTGTAAGCTCCCTTGATATTCAGCATACCCTGTACTCCATTGCAGATCATGCAAACAATTGGATTTCTGGGCCCTGCTTTCTTCCTCACACAGCTGAGTCATGTTGATTCTCCAGCAATGGCTGTTATTTGTATGGCATGCAGTCAGGTATATGTGCTTCTTAGAACACTTGAAGACATACACAAAACAGGTGATTGATGACTGAACTATTTAACATTCCATGGTCTTATAGGGAACTGATGCATTCTCACAATCTGGCCTATATTCAAACCATCAAGATATTGCCCCAAGATATTCTGTAAGTGTTAATTTTTTTTAATACTACTACTTTCCTAGATTTGTTATCCAAGGACAGATTTCAATTCTTACTGTGTTCTGATAAATGAACTCCAAATAAACACCAATTAATGCCATTCTAATGGCCTTTGAAACAAAGTGCTGCCATGGTAGTGTAATTACATGGACTATTTAGCATCTGTACTCTCAAAACTTTCTAAAGAAGATGATTGGTTCACCTTATGTATCATGTTTCTTGCATCAGGGAGTATTGCTTGGGTTATCCAACACGGCAGGGGTGCTAGCAGGGGTTTTTGGAACTGCAGCAACTGGTTACATCTTGCAACATGGTCAGATCTCTTTCCTTGCATGTTTGAGCTGCCAGCTCAATATGAAATAGACGTTACACTCCATCTGAATATAACTGAAATTTAAGATATGTCTCCTGGTATATGCAAACTAGTAAAATGTTCTTCCCCACATTGCATTATATACAGCCTTGTTTATGATTTCTTTTGACTCTATCACATGCATCTGATGTTTGTATTACATATATAACGTCTATGTTAGAGCTGATTCATTTGATGGTTTCTCCCTCATCACAGGTTCTTGGGATGATGTTTTCGAAGTTTCAGTTGGACTATACCTGGTTGGAACTGTTGTCTGGAACCTCTTCTCAACTGGTGAGAAAATATTGGATTGACCCTCAGATGAGTTGAAATTTAGGATGCAGCCTGTGTTTGAACTTATTATAGAGGAGTGAAATTGATTGAATGCCAAGGTGGAAAAATGAAACCAGAAACAATTCAGAAGAGAAGTGAGAAATATCCATTTTTGCTGAGTGAAGCAACAGAACTTTTGAATTCTGAAATTGCCATTTCCTCTACCACTTATATCTGACAATTCCAAGACATGTCATTGGAGGAAGAGATTGTTTGTATAGTAAGTTCACACACATCCTGTAAATTCTTCATTCAATTCTAACAAGTAAAACTTGTGATTATATATTGTTAACTTTTCCTTTTCAATAGAAAGTAGAAGTTAATTTTTTATAAATTTTTGGTTAAAATATTAATTTGGTCAATTAACTTTCAGATTTATACAAAAATTATCCTTTAACTTTAGAAAATACTAATATTGTCCCTAAACTTTGATTTTTGGTACCAAAATCGTTCTCAAGCTTTGAAGATAATACCAATTTAGTTTTTAAACTTTAAAGACAAATATCAACTTAGTTTTTGAACTTTGATTACAAATATTAATTTAATTTTTCAATTTTGATTATATATCAATCTTGTATGTAGATAAAAATATGTTATGATGATAAAATATGATTATTTGATTTTGCATATTATTAGTATTTTAGAAACGAACTCATTTTATAGTAAAATAATGAGTTATGTAAATTTCTATTAATATAAAGACTTTTTTAATACTAAAAATTAAAATTTAGGGATAATTTGATAGTTTTTGAAGTCTTTTGAAGTTGAGGGATCATTTTGATATAACTTTGAAATTTGAGGAACCAAATTGATCTATTAACGTAAATCTTTTAGGATCAATGTGAGCTGCACATCTTACATGTAATATCATATGAACTGGCGCTTTTCTTTTTTTATTGAATTGTTGTTTAATAAAACATATGAAAACCTGTATCTATTTAGAGGAAATATATATGACAAAGACATTACTTCACTACACTTTTGTATTGATTTTACCTTCCAAATTCAGATGAAAATACACAAATTCAAACAAACATATATGTGAACGAACAATGTATGAGAAATTCAATGTGGAAAACAAATCAAATCAATTCAAATGCACTTTTTTATGTACCCCTCTGTTTAATCCATCAATGGCAGTACCATTCCCTTCCCACTTTCTCTATGGAAGTGCTCTTGGATGCATGTGTACACGAAGTCCTTTCTTCATGAACAGAGTAAGGGACATCTTCTGCTCCACACGGTGGCCGGCAGCCAACGACAGCCGGTAACGCAGCAGCACGGCCGATGCCACGGACTTCATTTGTAGGTAAGCCAAATCCTTCCCCAAACAAGTTCTCGGCCCACCATTGAACGCAACAAACTTGTACCCATCCTTTGGTGCCTCAAACTTGTCCCCCTCCGGTGTCAACCACCTCTCTGGTCGGAACTCCATGCAATCCTCACCCCATATAGTCTTCATTCTCCCCACCGAGTATATGGAATATGTCACCGTTGAACCGGCGGGGACAAACGTACCGTCCGGTAGAACATCATCTTGAACCACGTACTTAAAGTCTTCAGGGACAGATGGGTATAGACGCAGAGTTTCGGCTAATGCTGCTTTGAGATACACCAGTCGATCGGCTTCGTCGAAATCCAGAGGTTCTTCAAGCCATTTCTGTCGATCGTTACCGCGTGTTTCACCGAGGACTCTCGAAATCTCACCGACGATCTTCTGCTCCACCTCCGGATGGTTCATGACGAGCCAGAAGAACCAGCTCAGGGCCACCGATGAAGTGTCACGGCCGGCGAGAACAAAGTTCAGAGCAATTCGTTGGAGAACAGGGGTAGCAAACAGATTACCGCTAACGTCTCTTTTCTTCATAAAACGGGAGAGCAAGTCATCCGATGGATCTCCTTTGCGCGCCTCAACAGCGTCGTTCATGTATTTCTCGACGATTTCGAGACACTGTTTCAGTCTTCTTTCCGCTCCAATCCCTAAAAATTTCTCCAACCTCCATAGAAACCCGGGGTAAAGAAGCCGGTACAGAGTCCTCTCCGTGGCAATATCGAAAGCCATGGCGAACGGGTTTTCCGGTAACTCCGGTGAAAGCGTTTCTGGGTCTTTCCCAAACGTAAGTCCACAAATGTTATCAAAAGTTAAACGGAGCAACAAATCCTGCAAATCCACCGCTCTGTTTTCCTTTACCGCTTTATCCAAAATACACCACAACCGATTCTTGATCGTCCGGTTCACCCACCGCGCCATGGCTTGTCTTAGAGTCCGAGTCGTGAACTCTAACGCCGCCGTCTTCCGCTGAATCAGCCATGTCTCCCCGTCGCTGTTGAAAATCCCCTGCCCCAAAAGATCATGAAATGCCGCCTGCCAGTGAGGTCCCTTGGGGTAGTTATCAAACCGGGTCCGAAGAATGTGTTCGATGTTCTTAGGGTGACAAGTGACCGTATAAAACCCTTGCTTGCGGGCCAAGAAAGGGAGACAGATTGTACAGGTTTGGTAGGTGCAGGCTCCACCTGTACTCCGGAGGTTACTAGCAATCCAATCATGGATTCTCCACCGGTTCACAAACAGAAAGGGTAGGCTACCGACGATGGGCCAAACTTTTGGACCAGTAAGCTGCCGTGCAAGGAGGTGGAACCAGAAGGCATAGACGGAAACTGCTGCTGCAATGCCATAGAAGAGTAGCAGAGGTTCCATTGGATAAAGGTAGCTAATTTTTGCAGAGGTAGTGTGGGGATTGTGAGAGAGGAGATAAAGAAATGGAGTTGTTATATAGTGTTATATAATGAGAAAGGTTTAGGAAGGGTGGTTGGGAAAATTTCATAGGTGCATTTGGGTTGATAGGAACTATGGTAGAGGGCAGAATACCAACATACAAGAAATTAATTGGACAACTAATTAAGCCATTTTTAGTTGCAAAGTTGTGGAAGAAAACAAGAGATATGTCATTAATCACCTCTTGGCCTACCAAGTAGAAAGAGTTGGGTTCTTATTAAATAAGATTTTGAATTCAAGTTTTATGAATAGAAAAATAAATTCTAAGATACTTTATTACTTATAAGATTCAATATAATTTAATTCTAAATTAATCGATATCTAATATAATATCTAATATCAAAGGATTAGCGAAAAAAAAACAAAAAACAAAAAATATATTTACTTTGATGATTGTTTTGTTTTTATTCTAAGTAACTGGATTGGATTGGTAAGAGATGTTGCTTTCCATATAAATAATAATTGTTTGAGAGTACTTTACATTAATCTAACATTAATATAGCTTTGATATTATAAGAAAAGGCACATAAATATAGCTTTGATATTATAAGAAAAGGCACATAAATATAATGCAATCTGTTGCGTGAATGTTGATTTTTAAAATCATCTAACTACTAAACCAAATTAAAACGAAAGGAAGGGTTTATTGTTAAGACTTCTACTCTTACTCCATTTTAACTTCTTCGAAATATCAAAGAGGTAATTGCATGCAGATCTCTTTTCCTTTTAACCTACCAATTGTAGCAAACTGGTAATCTCTCATTCTCCCAAAGGTGTAGTCTTTTTCTTCATTCATTCAATCTTGTTTTCTAATAATTTATTTTTGCTAACAGTTTGTAATGCAATTGGATAGGGTTATTGAATTGACAACTTAGACATGTTAATTTTAGTAATAATTGATATATAGTTTGGAGGTTTCATTCATTTTCAAACCTTGTCCTCTTTCTTTCTAAGTTGAGAAATTAGAATGTCATGTGTTCAAATTTTCAAGGAAATATTGATAAATGGGACAGAAATTTTTTGAGACCAAAATCTAAGATTAATTATGTAACATAAATCACGTTATTTAAATTATTAAAAGTTAAAAATCTTATATTATTTAATATTTATTTATTTATTTTTTAAAAAAAATTCATAATATTATGTGTATCAACTAATTTAATATCGTAACGTATGTCACGTTATTAGTCTCAAATTTTCATTATCTCTATCATTACTCAAATTCAAATCATCTCTCCTCTTTCGTAGACATGGTAAAACAGAATTTACCGCAAAGGATTGATACAGCACATAACTGTATACCTTTTACCTATAAAATAATAGAACTGTTTACTTGTACCCAAACAGAATGAGAGCCAGAGCATTTCCTTTTCTTATACAGCTTGCTGAGGCTGGTTGACACAAGAGAAAGGGAGGTAGTTAGGGGGTTTACCCGTAATGAGAAAATGGGTTTGCGACAAAACCCCATCATCAAGATGCTGCATATATAGCTAGTCAGTAGTTCTAGAGTGAGGAAACTTTGTGGGGAAGAAACTTTAGGAGACCTAATAATTAAAACGTGTCCTTGTTTCCCTCCCCAGATGAAATTGACACCAACCCCTTTGAATCTTTTAGTTCTTCAATCCTCATCTCATGAATTAACCAGCTCGGTATTTGCCTCTAGATTTTGAGTCAAATACCCAACAAACTTTGCCTGTTTTAGCTTCTTTTCAAAATTTGTGTCAAAAGTTGGTTATTTGATTGTTCCATGACGTGGTTGGGCTGTCCGTGAGCAGGAAGGTAATGTTGATTGCTCATGTTCCTCTTTTTCTTGAGCATAATAGTTAAATCTGTTGAGTATTTTATGATGCTCACCGTAACTTTAGTAAATTTATTTGTGCATAGTTTTTTTTTGAGTGTATATGGTGTTGGAATAGGCCCAACAACCCAACATCTAAACAGGACTGTGTGCAACGGGTTTAGGTTACCACCCTCTCACGAGCCTAGGCTACCGCCCTCTAACTCAAGTTGAGGGAATACTAATGCAAGCACACCCACGTGACCAGCACATGTGGGCTAATGGGATGCTTACATGTACAGATGCATGTTAGCACTTGGGGCTATAAATACCCCCTAACTAGCTCCGATGAAGATAATTAATCTCTACGTTTCTCTCTCTGCAATTACTCCTTAAGAGCCTCTCTTTCTAGAATATTGAGTATTGCTAACTTGAGTATCGGAGTGTTTTCCCCGATGAAACATCCTCGGGATTTACAGGTGTAGAAGCAGCTGAGGACTTCAACAGTGTTGGATTGCGAAGCTGCCTAAACATATGGGTTTTTGTATTTAATTGCTTATAGGTATAACGATATTACAAAAATATTATAATTATAATATTATGTGATATTATAAATTTATAATTTTATATAATATTATTGAATAACATTAATATATAGATTTATATATAAAGAAATAGTGTCTATCAACCTTACCTCTTAAAGATTAGGAAGAAAATCATCCCAAAACTAAGTAGTTTTAATAAATTTTTATTGAAAAAAACTAAATTATCATATTTTTAAAGTATGCATTAAAGTGATTTTTGTCTTTTTTTCTTCTTAATTTTTTAAAAATAAAATGGACAAACATTAATCCCTATATATAATTTCTTTTTTTTTTTAAGTTAAATTATTTAAAAATGACGCTTATGACATTTGACCCTTTAAACCTAATGATATTAACCACATAAAAAAAAGGTACACTCTCCCTTTCCGTTGGGCCTAATTGGGTTCATGTTAACATGTTCTAAACAAAAAGAGAGACGAGGCTTATGATTTTGCATTTGGAGTTTTGGACCGGGAATTAAGGGCCATTTGTGGAGGTTGAAATTTGGGCCAGACCCAGACTGAATTCCAAGTGTCATATCCAGGACCATACATGCTAAGATCAACTCCTTTCAGAGTCTCAACGATGAAGATATGACACTTGTGGAGGGCTCGTACTACACGGTACAGACGCCAATGGCTCTGGTTACATCAAACTATCAGTCCCACCGAAATATATCACTTGAAAGTTTCGATATCCTCCACAATCTCAAAGCTTGCTGCTTGGTTTTCAGTAATGGCTTCTCTCCTCCGATCCTTTACTCCTTCTACTACAAGGGTGTTTGCTGCAACAGCCGCCAAAGGTGCCGGCGGCAGCAAGGAGGAGAAAGGTCTGCTCGATTGGATTCTGGGAAACTTGCAGAAGGAAGACCAGTTCTATGAGACTGACCCCATTCTCAAGAAAGTTGAGGATGGCAAGGCTGGTGGCACAACCAATGCCCAGAAAGGCACCGTTGCAATGCCACCACCAAAGAAGAAAGGTGGATTTGGAGGACTCTTCGCCAAGAAATGAATGAGGGCCCTTTCAATTCAATTCTTGTTCTGTATTTGCTGTTGAAAATGCTTCCTTGATGATTCTTGAACGCTAAGTTTGTCAGCTTCATTAATTTCCTTCCTTTCTAATGCACACTGCTTCTTTTTACCCCATCATCATGTATTCATATAATGATTTTTTTTTTTTTCTGAATATTTATGTGGATGACTGTATTGTTAAAGAAATTATGATTCTTACAGAAACTGCCATGCTTGTTCTATTCTCTTATGTAGTTGTAGAAATAACATGATCTCATGCAGGAATCTAGTATTGAAAAAATAATGCTTGAATGCAATGGAAAAATGGTCGGAATGTTAGGATGATTGATGCTTTAGTCATTTTATCAACCTATTCATATCCTTTCTGTATGTTGCATCTTATTCTATCTGATGCATTAATCATTTCTATCACTATCAACATATTTCAACCACAAGAACGGCATGCGCAGGGAAAACGAGATACATTATATTATAAGTTACAATCCATCCTCTCTCTAGATGGGTAACCAACTAAGAATTATCTTGCAATTAACATATAATATTATACGTTACATAATACACCAAAAGAACAGAATGTTGTGCATAAAGATTTATGAGAATAGTTTCAGCAACTACGTACGATGTTGAGGACCAGGATATTTCCATTGATGCGAAAAGATTCAATTAGGGTTGGCAGAAAGAGAATTAGATCTTGGCAAAGAGGATGAAGAGTTGATGAACTCTATGCAATCTTCAATGGCTTCGGTTCTGTAAGTATCACCAGGGGTTACAAATGGCTTTGATGTTCTTGATAATGAAGAAGAAACCTTAGGAGAAGGTCTTATTTTCACAGACACCAAACGCACTCCTCCTGCTACTATTCCACCGAGATGCTTGAGAAACCTCACCAGCGGGAAATCTGACCTTCTGCAGACCATGAAGCTGCAACTCCTAGTAACTCTGCTCCTAGCAGCCTTGTTGTTATGGTTTCTTGTGACAGAACCATTTAAACCGTTGATTCCTTCTCTTTGACTGGATTTGTTGCCAACTCTAGTCGACATCTGGATGGTGTTTGAGAGAGAGATTGAGGGAGAAAGTTAAGTAGAAACAGAGGCTCGAAAATGTAGTACTATTTAAAGCATTAGGTGGGGAATGTGCTGTGGCTGGTGGGATAGCAATGCTAGATACAAATAAAAACAGAGAATGCTAGAATAGTGAGTTAAAGATATCAAACGGGACAGGAAAAGATTATAAACTAAAAAAAAAAGGAAAAAAAAAAGGAGAAAACCCTAATTATATAAGAACAAATTGTAAAATTCTTGAGCAGATAATATAAGATATTGGATTAAAGACTCAAAAGTACTCAATATTTTTCTTTTGATTTGGAAAAGTAAAAGATTAGCAATCTTTGGAATCGATTTTCCTTTAGGTATAATTCTTACAAGGTGACTATATTAAGAGAAAGATGCTCCTTTGCAAAGCTACACAATGAAAGATGGAATGTTATGATTGTTTGCAGTGTGCGGTGGGGACATTTTGACTCCTAAGCATGAACATTTGAATAGTGCACACGAGCAGGTTAACCACTAATATGTATACAATTATTTCTTTTAGAAAGAAAAGGAGCTTGAAGTAAAGTTAGGTGATATGCTTTTTGGAAAAGAGGAAAAAGGAAATAATAGAAGAAGATTCAAAGCTCTGCTTGTCCCCTGTTTCTTTGATTTTACCATTGCTCTTTTTTCTATTAAAACAGAAAACTAGAGAAGTGGAAGGTCCACAAAGGAGACAGGAGTTGTAATTTAGCTTAGTACTTCAGTAAGACAGTAACCCTTTTCTTCCCTTTTTAAAATGTAAGTTACAGGATAAGGCTGCCTTTCAGTAAACTCTTCTTTGATGGCATATATTTGTCAAGGAAACTTGTGACTCTTGGAAATGCCTTTTCTGAATCAGATTCCTTGCTTTATGTTTGAGATTTTTCCTTCTCCAGCTGCAGGGAGAAGGGTTGGGAAGTAGGGATAAACCATCAGTTTGATTAACCAAAAACAGAGATAAGGGTCAAAGGTGGTTAGAAAGATCATCCAAAGGTGACATAACCAGATATGTTTAAAAACATAAGGACCAGATTTCTTTATCTGGAACTTTAAGACAGAGATGTGATCACAAAGGAAGAAAACAAAATTAGCACAAGAGGCCTTTTGATTTGGTCTCCAAATGCCAAAAGAACATTAACAAAATCCAATTCATGTGTGGACCATGCAAAGTTGGTTTAAATGTTTCTGTTTTATGTATTAGAATCATAATCAATGGCACTATAAAAATTAAAAAAAAAAAGAAAAAAAGTGGGGAAACCATCATAATCAATTGATTCCATCTTGCTTCTGGTGATACGTTAATCTTTCTTCTTTTACTTTGTTCTCTTTCAGTGTGGAAAGTGGAAAGCAAAAGCATTCTTGTATGGAAGAATATGAGGTTAGAATGGGAGCCCAAATTGAAAGTCTAATCTGTGTGTTCATCTAGAATCATAAATCTAAAATGTCATAACTAGCTAAAATTGAGCTTCGATTCTAAAGGACAAAAAAAAAAAAAAAAAACTCAAAACAAAGTTCCTATCCATGAAATCAAGTGCAAGGTATTATAAAACCAGGGGCTTCACACCACATACCAGCAGAGTTTGGTATCTCCTTTGGGGAGGAAGATCCAAGAGGTTTAGGTCCTTTAGGAATCAAAAGTCAAAACACCACCCAGAATCCGCATGCCAAAAGTGATACTCCAAAATTACTGTCAGCCTAGAACCCAAAGATCTAGCATCAATTACAACTGGATCCAACCAGCAAAGTAAAAAGGGGCACAATTGAATTCCAGTCAGTGCTAGCTTTTGTAGTTATCTTCAACCATCAACTTTGAGACCACTGAAAAGAACAATAGCATCTTTTTATTCAATCATCAGCATAATAGTGGTCCATGATGTCCAAAAGAACCATATTTGGTAGCTCTAATCCGATTACCTTAACAAGTATTGACAGTTCATGTACAAAACATCAAGTTACTACAGGTATCCAATATAGGAAAAAAGTAGACGATGATTGGTTTAAACAAAAATGGAATCAACACTAGACAAGCACAACCATCCATTCTGTGTTCCAGCTTAATGCGTATCAATTAGCACCATGAACTTGTGATTGCATTCCAAGGCTCCTCAAGAACTGATATATATTAGCAGAATTGGCACTCATCATCTCCAATCACCATCTCTAGAAAGGAGAAACCACCTTAAAATATGCTACAATGAAATCCCTAAAAGCAAAAGCTCCTTATAAACAATTTCTCCAAGCAAAAATAAACTTATTCAGGCAATAATAAGTCAAGAAGAAAGACTGCACCTCAATCTTTTTAAGCATAAAAGACAAAGAAAGAATTCTTGCTACGAACAAGCTTGGAAGTTGTAACCTCAGCTGATTGTCCATAGTAAAGATAACTCACCATGTATCATTCTTGACAAGTAAAATCTCTCCACCATGACCAATGATGCAATCCAAAAATTCCCTAACTTCTTCAGCATCCCTAAAAGACTGACGTGTAGCAAAATCACTATCCAAATTATAACAAACCCCATCAATATTTCTCACTGCAATCCAGTGTCTACCTCCCCAAAACCCAGCATACCGTTTAACTGGAACATTAAGCACAATACCCATCAAAGTTCCTTCTGGCCCATCATCTAAATCAATAGAAGATACACCAATTCGACGATCATGCCAAACTACACTCTTCCCTTTCCCTTCAAGTGCTGAAATCAGAACATTTATGTCATAGTTTCCAGTAATTGCATTATGGTGAGGCTTGAAGAGGAAAGATAACGGTGTCCAAGTTTCCTTATTTGGGTCATCAAGAACGAGCTTCTTAGAAATTGCATTCAAGCTTGCTCGACTAAAGGCATCCTTTTGCTGAAATAGAATAAAGTATACTATGTGATTAATCACAAACAAATAACCCTCCCCCCCCAAAAAAAAACAGGACAAAAAATTTAAAAGATTTGAAATTTTCAATAAATGTTTCGATTTGAAGCGGTTCGTAGCCCAAGTGAATGGAAATTCAGAAGAACCAAATACAAGAAAGGCAGACACATTCGGAGGGGAGAGAAGGGTACCTGAAAGAGATTGTTAAGGGAGTGCAATAGGCAAAATTGCAGTCTTTGCCTCTCATGATAGATTTGGGTCTTCTCGCTCGCCATCCGCCGACCGGATTCTTGTAAAACGTACAGATTCAATCCAGCTGATTGAAATCACGGAAGCAACTCAAAGTCAAGGGTTTTAATTCTGACTGGTGAAGTTAAGTTTACTGCTCCCCAAAAAAAAAAAAAAAAGGAAAGAAAGAAGAGGCTGCGTCGACATTGAGTTGTGGCGGAGACCGGTGAGTCATTGAAACCGTGGTTCGCTGCATCAGAACCGCCTCCGTGAACGACATCGGATCAGCTCTCTCCGAAGAAGCTTCATTTTTTCCTTTTTTTTGGGTATAATTCACAACACTCTTTCTTTTTGTTTTGGCCATCACAAATACTCCTTTTTCACAGTGGCTCTCTACCTTTCTCACTCAAACGATGTTAAGATGTCACAGTTTTTGCAAAGTTGTATCTTCTTTGATGTTCGCCAGTTAGATCTGCAGTCTAATTATCTAATTTTCCACTGATGATGTGGGAAAGATTAGAACTTGATAAACCTGTTTGTTTTTGAATGATGCAGCAAAATCAGGTAACAACAATAAACTTCATCACAGAGGTTTATCTTCAGACTGTTGTATAAAAACAAAACCCGAGAGATAACATAATTGAAGCTGGAAAGGCATCAAAGTTGATAAGGTTTCGTTCCAAATTGCATAACCACATCCTCAGGAGACTCTACATATTCAAGAATGGCAGCAAGATGCCAAGATGACAATCCTGGGAAGTTGGAGCTCACAGAGTAAACTTCAAATGGATGACCCTGAATAATTCAAATCCCCTATGCCCTCAACTTTAGAATCATAATCACCTCTACCATCATTTACTCAACTGTATGATACTCGAATACTTGAATGTCACATAATATAAGTTCAACTCTGACTGAAGTAACCTGTGAAAATGCAGTTTATCAACATTTGATTCAGTATTACTCTCTTAATTTTGGCAGAATCCTTCTTTATGTGGATCTCACTCCCAGCAATTCCTGCGTGGCTGCATACACTCTCCAGCACTTGTTAGAAGCCACCATTCACAAGACTGATGTACCATTAAGTAACTCCCTTCCAAATAATTTCTAACCAAGAGACTATGACATTTATATTGAATTTAGTTTCATCATTTAGAACTAACAGTCACAACAATATCTACGGGCACCCAGATGTGTTTTCCGAGTTGATTCACATTACTTGCTCCATTCTAGATGATTTCGACCTGAGTTCAGTTCAATACATCTTAAATCATTTTATGTAGACTGCGATCTGTCCCTGGTATACATACTTAAATGAGTGACTGGAAGTAATTAATCATAAATGGTTGAAGACTAAAGAAGTTCAAGGTTGGGAAAATGCCACACCATTGATCACCTAAATGATACAAATTTCAGTAATATATGCAAAATGCTGAAAAGAAAAAGATACAGCTAAAAAGAATACCAAAATCTGCAGAATTCAACAGAAGGTTATAGTGGTCTTAGGCATAGAACAAGGTCTTCAGGCTAAGAATGATCAGTTATGGTTGCAAGGAAAACATGGTCATTGTGCTGCATCAGTATTCTTTTCTGCCTCTGTTCCTGCCATAACACATTGAAAAATGAAAGGGATCAATAAAAGACACTACTCAAGAAATCAATCACATTTCCATTCATGTCTTTCTTTTAAACCATGCACATGGAGTCACTCACAAATCACATATCTCCTACGCACGCATACAGAAAAGTTTGCATACAAATTCCAACACAAATGGACAGGAACCAGTTCTTCATCTTTGACATCATTATGCATGTACATCTTGCATTACAAGTAAATCCTTCAGTAAGCCTCTCATCATTTTCCAAAAGAAAATGCTCAACTTCAAATGCATTCCCTTATCACATAATAATTAATAACACCAGCAACGCTGAGAAGAGCCAGAAAATGAAAACAAGAAGCATACATTCATTTTTGGTTAAATCCTAAAATTTGAACTCAACAAAGCTTTATATATATATATCTTCCAAGCTAAACTATTTTCTTTTTCCAATAACATGGAAATTTAAAAACAGTAGATAATTGGAACCTCTAATTGTACCACAAACAACATCAAGGCCATTACAATTTACAAGCAAAAAACAAACCATAACACCGCAATAACAATCAGGCAGATATTGAACATCAGCCAATTAATTACAAAAAGACTGACCTTCTCCATCTTCTTCCTCTTCATCCTCCTCACTGTCCTCGTACTCCGCCCCGTACCTTCCATTCAAGTAATCCACTGTAGCCGGTGTCAACACCAACTTATCAGAATCCAAAATATCGAACAAATTAAGCGTTCTAGGCGTCAACATGTTCAAAGTCCCAATATTCCTGCTCGACAACATCACATTCTCTGGCACCTCCATCATCAAAAACATGGACTTTTCCTTAGGATCCAATCCCCACCTATTCATTGCTGCAATGAACTCTTTCGTCTTCGGTTTTTCAAAATTCTCCCCAAAATCCTCCACAACAATGGTGCTTTCCACAGCACTGGACAATGCAGTGGAAATGGCCAATCTTTTCTCCTTTTTGTTGATTTTGATGGACCAGTCCTTAGGCTTGGGTCCGAAGATCACGCCACCTCCAGGACGGAGTGGAGTGCGCATGGACCCACGTCGAGCCCGACCCGTCTTCTTTTGGGGGTACGGTTTCTTGCCACCGCCTCTGACCTCACTCCGAGTTAGCGTGGAAGCAGTGCCGCGGCGCTTGTTCTGTTGGTCTGCGAGGATTGCTCTGTGAACAACGGGGCGGGCGGTCTCCGGAGGCGCCGACTTGAGGTCAAGGTATGTCTCACCTATTTTGTCGCCGGTGAAGGATAAAATGGGGAGAGTCACGAGCTCAGAGGTGATGGAAAGGGATCTTCTTGACGTTTTGACGGAGACAGACTTTCTGGGGAGTTGGCGAGGGGAGGAGAGGAAGAAAGAGGAAGAGAAGAAGGAGAGCGAATTAGGTGTTGCTGCGGAGGTAGCCATTGCTGTTTGATTTTCGAGGGGTGTTATCCGCTGAACATTGCGCATCCTTTCCCGTAAACGGGCGAGTTAAGGGAGTGTTTGGAACGTTTCTTTTTGCATTTTCAACTTTTTTTTAAAAATTTTTATTGAGAAATGATAATGCTGCTTTACTGTTCAAGAGCATGTTGTATTTTATTTTTCTTTAATACTACACAGTAAATACAGTATTATAAAAAAAATTACTTAAAATTTCCCCTTAAAATTGAAAATTAAAATGATGAAAAATTCATTTTTTATGGTTTTAATAATATATTCAGGTTGAAGAAAATAAAAAAAGAAGAAAAAATTTTAA
>BPVZ01000071.1:763254-775087 GCA_020521535.1 Rubroshorea leprosula | reverse complement strand
AATAGCAATTGATTATTTTTGCGTGATGTTTTCCATATTTTTATGGGGTTTAAATCTATAATAAGGGATAAATCAAGGGGCTTAAGAAATAATAATGCATTATCTACCCATATCACAACGGCCACATTTTGAATACCTATTTTTATTTTGTCCTATCCGTCGCCATAAATCAGGGAAGAGAAGAAGAGGAGGAGAGGAAGTCCTGAATGATAGGATCTGATTGAGTTTTAACACCAAAAAAATGATTTCTAAAAATGGAAACCCACGTCCAATTCCTACCGCCAAAGCAAAGATTTTGACTTGTTATCGTGTTTTTAGCAAAATTTGATCTTTTTGCTCTTCATCCTCTTTCTTCAATTGTTACATTTTGGTGTTAAAAGAAAAAATCATCTCTAACCTTGCAGGATTTTCTGTTTTTAAACTTCTTTTTTGCATTTCGAATTGGTTTAGATGTGGGTTTCTGGTTATTTCTCCAAAGTCGTCTTCTTTCTGGACTCTTAGTAGGTTGTGGATTTGTTAATGCTTGAGTTTGGTTGAATAATTTGTTGAAAGAAAATAAAAAATGAGAATTGATGCCAAGGGGGTTCAAGTTTTTCTATGGAAGACTATTGGATTTTCTATGAACAGTTTCTGGAAATGTGTACAGAAACATCCAGTTGTTGCAGGTGTTTTGTTGGTCTTCTTCCTCGTGTATTTGCTTCTTCCTTCTGTTTTCTTCATTTTGATTTTTGCTTCTTCGGTTCTCCTTGGCGCTGCTGTTTTCATACGGTTTCGTTTCAATTCCAAAAGACAGAATGTTGCAGAAGTTTGGAAGAAAGACAGTGAGAAATTATCTGGTGATTCCTTGAATGATGGGGTGAAAAGGAGTACTAACCCTTCATTTCGAAGTCAGAAAAGTGTTCGACGAAATGTCAGAAAGGGAAACATAGGGTGTGATGCACATGGTAATATTATTACTTTGATTAATCCTCTAGATGAAATATTGGGTAGAAACACTTGGTCCAAGGTAAAACACACAATAGTGAGGAAAAGGGAAGGGAAAACAAGTTCTACTTTCGATGATGGGGAGACTTCGTCTAATAATGCAACTAAAAATATTGAAGCAGGTGATGGTCGTTGCCTACTTTTTGATTCTGAACGATCAACGTCTGATCCCATATGGCATGAAGGTTTTGACAAGCAGTGTGAAAAGTTTTCTGGTGATGGTGAGGCTGAGGTGGAAAGCATGGAAGAAGCAGAGGAAGACGATGAAGAGGAGGTTCAAGAAGACGGGAATAAGGTTCTGGAATGGACAGAGGATGATCAGAAGAATCTCATGGACCTTGGGAATTCTGAGTTAGAAAGAAATAGAAGGTTGGAGAGTCTAATTGCTAGAAGAAGAGGAAGAAAGTTGTTCAAAATGGCAATTGAGAACAGTGTAATGAACATGGATAGTGCTCCTCCAGGTCCATATGCTCCAATTTTTGTTGCAAGAAACAACCAGTTTGATGATCTCAAGAATTTTGATCAGGAAGGGTTACTTATTCCTGATTCTGCCCCTTCTATCCTGTTACCGGGACGAAACCCCTTCGACCTTCCCTATGATGCACACGAAGAAAAACCAAATCTTACAGGAGACAGTTTTCAGCAAGAATTCATGGCTGTCCCTCAGAAGGATATAATGTTTTGCCGACATGAGAGCTTCTGTCGTGGACCATTTTTCCCATTTAAACCCAAGCATGATCTTCAAGATCCACAATTTGACCTTTGTTTTGGTACCAAGGAAAGGCCAAGGTACTCCACATTTGGGATGCAATCTGGTAAGAGAAACTATGTATAGATAATCCTTTTTATGTAGTTTCTTCCTTTTATTAATCCCTTTAGAGAAAATTAAGGTGATTGTCTATTTTAAATATGAATTATAAAATTCTTTCCCATTTTCAGAAGATAATGGAGTTAACAATCATCACAAGTCATCCATCATGGGAAGTGCTACTAATCTTGTTCAACTAGAGAGCCTAGATCCTAACCAGGTGATAAACTCAGAGTCAGAGGAACTCCACCCTGATGAACTTAGAATGAAAGAAGGCAACTTGATTGAAATTGATGGAGAGAGAAGAGAAGATCCTAATGGGTTGCAGCTAAGTTTGGTTAACGAACTTGAAGTCCAAACTGAGACTGATTCCATAAAAGACAATCAGTCATCTTCATCATCGTCATCTGAAGCCAGTGAAATGATCTTAAACAGAATAAAATTTCCTCAGGTGCTTAGTGATCATGCACAAAGAAGCCTCGTCCAGGCAGCCCCCCTTAAGAGCCCCCTTAAGAGCACGTCCTTAGATAGACCTCCATTTGATTACAGTCCAACAGCAATTGACAAGCCAAGATTCGATAATCGTTCATTTTTCAATGTACCTTGTCACACCCCTACCTATTCCATTGCTTCTGACTTACAAGTTGAAGTCTCAGAAGTTGGCTCACCGCGACTAATGCCACTGGTGGATGGAGCTGCTTCATTTGTTGATGAAGATACAATCACATATGATGCTGATGTTGACAAGGATATCACCCCAGAGAGTGAAGAAAAATGGGGGGGCTCATTTTACCAAGAAGGGAGAGATGGAAAAGGATCAAAATCGAGAGAATTGCATGAGACTAGGGAAGAGCACACTTTTAATGGACATTCAGACTTGAACAAAAAGCCTGAGGATTCAATTGTATTACCAACAGTGTCAGAGAATAGCTTGATTTCATTTTCTCCCAAAACTGAAACAATTGAAAACGGTCAATCCTACCCAACAGATATCAATCATCACAACACTGAAGGTGTGGAGCCAACAGTTACAGAAGTTGAGGTATCCAGAATGTCTAATGTCTCTAACGAGTCATCTCCTAGAAGTCTGAAAAACAGAATAAGAGAGGACTTCACAGTTCATTCATCTTCTCAAGCTAATTTCGAGAGGCCAGAGGTGAGCTACTTCTTTTTCTTTTTTTTTTTTGACATGGGGACTTTTTTGTGAGGAACTAAGGTACAATCACAAGCAGGAGCCTCCTTATCCATAAGGGAGCTACTGATGAAACCAAATATCATAAACATTGAAGATACTCAATATATGTAGTACTTTTAAACAAAGAAAATGAAATTGGGTATTTCCCCACTGCTAAGGCAACATATTATTACTCATATTTACCTTCTTTACATGTGGATATGGAAAAATAAAATATATTTAATCGTTTATAGAATATCACAGCATGCCCTTGCTCCTTTTTTTTTTTTCCCCTTTTCCATAGCCCTTACAATTTAGTTGATGATTTCTATAATGTCAGCAAAATGATGGTTCGAACTCACCATTGCAACTTCTGACTCTTAAACAGGAATTACCTAAACCTCTAGCGAGGTTTGAAGAGGAGGCAAGCAACATTCATAATGTGGAGCCAGTTGTTCATGCAAATGCAGGTTCAGTAGAATCAAAACCAATTGAAAACATAGATGGATCTCATATATTTATTGAGCAAAAGGCTCTAAATGATCTGAAAAAACCAGCTGAAGTAATCAGTTCGGTATCTAGTGAGTATAATCCAGTTAATTCTGAGTGGTGCTATGATCAAGGGATTATGGCATATGAGAAAACGATGGAAGACAATAGAAATTTTGAGTATATCAGAGATAGGGAAGGAGATCATGAAGAGCTTACCAAGCATAATGTTGGCAATGAACCAGAGGCAGTTTTGAAATCAATACAAGATGATAGAGATGAGCAAAATGTTCCAGAAAATAATGTTCCCTTGGCAGAACAGAGATTTGATGATCCTTCTGCATCATCCCTGCATCAGAGGATAGGGGTTGAACAGGATTCTATCACTTCAGGTTCATGCCCGTCTCCAAGGTCTGTATTACTTCAACAGATCCCAACAGATCAAAATCCACAGTATTCTCTAGAGAATTTTGTAGATCACTCCCCCAGTAATTCCAGTTTCAGAAACATGGAGGTATGGATCAGTATTTCTTTGGACCTTTTCTTCTCATGAAACTCTAACCAGTAGGTGAACAGCAAGATATCTTAATAGTGTCCTAAAGAAAATTTTCCTATGTTTCATTCAGTATTTTCTCAATTTTCTTTTGCACATCTCTTTATCTGGTATTTTCAAATCATGTGTTAGTGGATTCTTGGGACTCACACATACACCTCTTATTGAGCAGGGGCAATCTGACACGATGGTGAACTCTACTGAGGAATCTGACACAATAAATCAAATAAATGAACTGAATTTTGATCACATGGAAGGAAAAAAGGATTCTTTGATCAAATCAACTGAAGGTAAATTAAAAACAACACTTATCAGTCATTGGGATGCTGAAGATGTTTCAAAACCAGATAAAGAAAGTAATCCCAGTTTTGGCAAGCTTATTGAAGTAACACATGCTAATCTGATCGAGCATGAAGCCAGTATTAGTCATGGAAAATCACAACATGAAAATGCTCATTCAAATGTACCTGAAGCAACGGCAAAAGAAGAGGTAAGACAAAACTTTTCCTACTGTTTTTCCTCTCTTGTTTTGTTTTGATAAATTTCCACATTTGTTGCCTGTATCATAGTCCCATATCCTGCATGTTGTAAAGCTTAACAATATTATTCAATGATCAGCATGTCATGTTGAGTTGTTTATTGTTTCTTACTACTGACTTGAACCATTTAATCCTGTTCCTCAGAAGTTTGCACCGGAAGTTGACAACATCAACAACATCAATGAATCAGTAGCCAATCAGATAACCGACAATGGCAAATCAAACCATGTTGACATCCAATGTGAAACTCAAATGTCCGATCGGGGAGAGTCTTTGGTGCAACCATCAAATAACAGTGAGGCAACTAATGCAATATATATTGAAGGCACTGAATACAAATACCAAAGATTATCTGAGGAAGAAGGTAGTGCTGGCCCAATAACAAAACCAGCTGGAGAAAGTGATACTTCAAGTGTCATAAATATTGAAGAGCTGAGAGAGTTGATCAGCCAAGAGAGTGCCAAGGCCACACCAAAACCAGATGAAAATGGTTTAAAGTGCATTGAAAATAGCAAAGACAGACCACAAGGTCTCCCTGAAGGTGATGAATCATCAAAACCAACAGAAGCTGAAGCCAAGGCTGTCAACACAGAGACAAAAGATGGGCATATAGTAGATGGGCATATAGTAGCAGAATGAGGAGATAGAAATTTGCCCAGCAGTCTTCTGCTTCCCTAGCAACTTCACTAAAGAGAAGCTGAAACTCTATCATTCCAAAGTCAAGCTATTAGGAACTGAAAATTCTCAGAAGATATCAATTTTTTCAGGTTACTAGCATAGAGCTTCAAGTAGCCAAAACACTAACTTATTTAACTTTAAAGATTAAGATTTTTAGTTGTATAGCATCATGGACTGAAAATTACATCCATGAGAAGAGGTTTCTTTTGTGAAACCACATGGTAGGTGAACTTATTTACCTTGTCAGAACAGAAATTTTCTTTTGCTGTTGTAGCTGTTGGTGAAGAACTATCTGCAGAAACCACTGGTGATAATACAGAAATTGCGATTCTGGCCCCTCAATGGAAATGACATAATAAGTTCAGTTGCTCACAGAATGCCAACAGTGGTGATCCTGATGATATCTGGAAGACCCTTAGTTGAAGAGCCCTGGATTTTGGAAAAAGCAGGTGCCCTAATAGCTCCATGGTTGCCTTGAATTGAAGGAAGGAGAATTACAGATGTTATTTTTGGATATTATGACAACTACCAATGCAGTGTTTTAGAAGAGTTGAAGACTTCCCAATGAATGCTGGAAACAACTCATACGATATTAATTTTGTTTGCCCTTTGGTTTTGATTGACATGCAATCAGGAAAGATCTGTAGATGAAATAATTTCATGGTCAAGGCTACCACTGTTGTCAACATTTTGTATAAAAATTATGGTGGTTGAATTGCAGCTATATAAATAAATTTCCCCATTCATTTGGGCTTCTCCTGTAATGCTGTGTACGGTATACACTGATCACATTTTTTATTCCACCATGATCTCTCATTCAGCAGTTTCAAAGAAAGAGTTATCCTAGCAGTGCTTGAGGGCCTCCTCTCTTCTCCCTATTGTTGAAAGTGATTGCGGTTTTTCTGGCATAAAACAAAGCTGCAGCACTCATCTTAATTGGTAGGCATGGCATGTGTGCTGATGACACAATTGAATCAGCAAAAAGGATCACAGGGTCTCAAGTCATAAGAATTGTCAAGGCACAGCTCAGTTTCCTAACTAAACCCCAGACTCCAACTAATACCATAGGATCACTGTATGTTCTTTCTGCATATCATTTTTCTTTTGTCCTAAGATACCTAGAATTATGCTGTCATAATCTTCTTTTAATTGAAGAGATCTTCTAAGGCACGCGTGATTACATTGATTTACATAATTGACACATAATGCTAAACTGCTTCTGTACACTTGCATTTCATTTCTCTTATAAATGCACATAAGCTTCCACAAAGACATCATTATCTGATCTTTGTGGGGGCAGAGAAACAGCTTAAACCTTTTGCTATCAGCTACAAATTAAATCATGACCTACACAATGTAGTTTTCCAGAGTGATTTTTTTTTTTGGAACCATTATAAGAAATTAATGAATCAGAGTATTGTTCACAGAATATTAGAAATAAGGTAGCTGAAAGCCTGAATTTATGATCTAATGTCTGAGGTCATCCCTGAATAAAGTCTAGAAGGTGCTTTTTCTTGCAAGTTGCAGAAAAACTGCTCCTTTTGCAAAAGAAGGTGATTGGTTTTGTCATCACCTTTGAAAAAGCTACTTGGAATGACCATACAGCTTGTGTTATCACTGTAAATCGTATTCTTTACTTGATATGTGGGACTGAATATGCAATATATGCAAGTGACATGATTTTTTAGCAAGCTTTTTCTTGATATATGTTTGATTCTGCAAAGAAAATGCAGATGCTAGTAACAACCAAGTTAATCACACGAAAAAGAAAAGGAATAGCAATTGAAGACAGTGTCGGTGGATTATGCGTATCAAGCCATGACTGTAGGGAAATAGTTTTAACTTTTAAGTGGCATCTTAATTAAATTCTAGGAACTACTTTTAGTTGATCCAGGGTTCATCATCATTAATTCAATATAACACTTGATTCTTGTTAAAAACATAACTTGATAGCTGAGAGAAGTGCATGTGTTAATTCATTGAACTTTATGGAAGTGGTAGTTTTATGCTTAATCATTGTTGTCATCTGTGACTTTCTCTTATTAGTTCAAAAAGGCACTTAATTAGGCACAAGATTTCTTGCTGCCCTTAACTCCTTCCTTTTTTCCTTTTTTCCGTTTTTCTCCCCCAAAGAATGGTGAGGGAAACTTGAGATCAATGAAAAGCCAAAGATGCTTGTCTCCACAATAGGGTTCCCGTTTTGAGCTTAAGATTTGAATAGTACTGTCACCTGTATTATTTCTTAAACTTGATTGTCGGCATAAAGTTTTAAACAAATCATGATGAATTCAAAGACTTTGTAACAGTTTTTTCCCCATATAACAGTTTAAAGAAGGGTTTATTGCTTAAACAAGAACAGACTATGTAGTATACAATCAACAGTGCAATATGACCTGAATCTTACTTTTCTATAATTTCTTTTCTTAAACACGCAATAATTCGTCACACAAGGAAGAATCTTTTCCAAGAGGATCTCTTCAAAGAAATATGGGTCCAAGAATTTGGAAGGGAGTGAAGAATATGATGCTCCAAGGGAGTGGAAATCAGAGTCAGCTTCTACTAAGGTTTGAAGGTCAATAATCCTAGTGAAGTAGGTCATGTTTGGCCGTACGACAATAGAACATTTTGGTTTTTATAGTTTTAAAAGGATTAACCAGTGAAGTAGGCAATCTGATACTGTGGAATTCCAAACTCAGTGCTACATGACTCACACAATTTTGAACAGATTGCCTTTCAGTTCAATTAATAAAGGGCAGAAACTAGTTTGAAAAACTTGCAAAAAAAAAAAGGAAGGGGGGCCTCAAAGATGAATAATAATTCATTTTCCATTGATGAATCTAAAAGTACATTTTATGGTCATTGAGTTTATGAGCCTTGTTTGCATCAACATTCAGAATGTTCTTTCCAAAAGACAAGTCTCTAAGATTTCCTAAATCTTGATTAAGGATGATTTTCTTGTTGCTGCTTTATTACATTCTCTGCATTATCTTGGAATTCCTGCACTCTAATCTTATCTCAGGGGAACCATTTCAATCTTATGCTGCATATACATGTCTCTAGATAAGCTCTAACATAAAGCAGGACAAGTGGTTGAGGGGATGGTTAGGACTGTGTTACAGAATCTAAAATACAAGGAAAATCTCTGTTTGGGAATTGGAATCTGCCCTCTTAAGTTTCACTTTCCAGGGTTCGAAATTCCAACAAAAACAAAATCCAATTCCCCACCCCCCACATGATTCCATCTAATTTGGACTGAAGTTGCTGATAACATATTTCACACGGCAATCGAAAAGCGGAACAGAACTATACTAGTAGAGGACCAAAAGAAGACGAATTCATGGTTTTTCAAGCCGTGGAAATGGAAGATTTATGAAAATTTCATCCATGATGATACTGCTGGACTGGTTGAGTTTGGAAAACCAGATTTTGAGTTCCATAATATGATTCATGAGCAGCACCTCTGTTCAGACTCTGCCCCTGCATTTTTAGTCCATAAGAATGAACACCGTATCGAGGGGAAACCATCAAATTTCCTTGTGTCGAATCAAAAGTCATTGTCCCTCCATTCCCAGGTTGGTTCCATTGGAAATGTGTCCGGGATACGGTTGCTCCGGCTGTGGATTGAGGAAGCTCCGGTGAAGGTGTCTTGTTGTCCGGTGAAGGAGTTGTTCTTGTGTCGTTGAGATTGACGGTAGTTATGTCATGAATACTGGCTCTTCTCTTGTCCTTCCCGCAGGAGAGCTGCCGGATGAAGTACTTCTGAGCATGACTAGCCACCTGAGTCGGCGTTCTGGTAACCACAAAGTTTCGGGAAATATTTCTCCAATCCCCTTTGCCATACTTTTTGAGCCCCATCAGAAACAATCTACAGAAAAATTACAAAACAAAATCAAGAAAAGTTTTAAACAATCATATTTCTCAAATCTAAAATGATAAATTCAAGCACAAGAATTCTATATCTTTACCTCAAAAAGGTCCAGGAAGATTCTAAGCATGAGAAGGAGAAGACTTACTTGTGTTCCTCCTCTGTCCATGGAACCCCTTTCTTCCTTTCATGCTCCAGGGGCCTACCTGATGAAGATCTCTTTCCGGCGAAGCCATAGGACTGTTTGAACCCATCATAGCCATGGCAGTTCACCCAGTCCAATGTGAACGATGAAGTAGTGTAACCAGGCATTGGAAACAACCCTGCTTCTATTCTGCTAACATCCGCTTCCAATTCCCTGTACTGCTTCTGCACATCTGCTGCCGTCTTCCCTGGAATCATTGCCGCCACTTTCTGCCACCGATCGGGAGTTTCCTTATCGTAAACTGCCAAAGCATTCTCGAACACCTTGTTCTCCTCCGGTGTCCAATCCGTGCTTTTGCTCTCTTCTATAAGCCAATTCGCTCTCGAAACATATGATGATGGTGATAGAATTTCCATTTCCCACTTCATCGCATCAAACTGCGATTCGAACAGATTCACAACTCAATAATTTCCTCAAAATATGAAACTGCAGAAAAAACAGGGCAAGGAAGGAAGAACACCCTGAGAGGAAATGCAGAGACGTAGAGATTTCAAAATGCAAATATCAGTATTAAATCAAGTAGCATTTGGAAGGAATCAGAATAGCTTTTTGTGTATAGACAAACCCTGAGGAATCTAGAAAAGCCTCTCCCTTTGAACAAAAAAACAATAATAACAGTGAAAGAAAAAAACAATAGCGACCCTAAGTTAGAATCCAACTGAGATCTGAAGCCAGTAATTTTTTTCCCAGGAAACAAACAGAAAACTGGTGAAAATCCCAAATACCCAAAAATGATTCTCAAAGAAATACTATATTTAAATCTTCTGCCTGAGAACTAACTAAGCCTAAGCTTCAATTCCTCCATACATACCCAATTAGGAAAGTACAAGAAACACACAGTCTGAGCATTAAACTGAGGAGGCAACCCAGAAAGGCTGAAAATTTAACAATCCAATTGGGAAAAACTGTAAACTGAAAAGGAAAGCAGGAAACAAGAGCTGGGGAAAGATCTCTTCTTTCTTCCTTTTCCTTGAGGGCTGAGCAACAAAGACAAAAGGAGAAAGGAAAAGGTATATGACTCTAAGATGGAGTAGAATAGGAAGAAAAGCAAAAAACAAGGAGAAAGCCAATTAGCAAGCTTCAAGGAATGAATCTAAATTTCTGCCAAAAACCTTTGTTGTGGGGAAAGAAAGGAACCTGGAAAGAGAAACAGGAGAAGAAGGCTGTAAGCTTTTGATTGGAGGGTTTGGAAGTTTTATGGATACTGCAACTTATGAAAAGGTTCCACATTTTAGTGTAATATATAACACTTAAATTTTTGTTATCTGATTTTTCAACATTATAAAAATTAGCCAATGTGTTGTTTTTGTTTTGGAACACCATGCATAAAAGTTTTATATTTTGCTAATAAAGCCCTGGATTTCAAAGTTTTTTAAAAAACAAACCTCTAGTTGGGTTGTGACTTGTGAGTCAGTCAAAGTTCTCATGCTTTTGAAATTTCATACTCAAGTTAGATTATGTGTATATTGAAATTAATTTTATGTTAAATTTTCATAATTTAGAACATTTTTTTTAATGCTACTTAGTTTATTAATATATATATATGGTGTGATATTAAAAGAATAAGAATAAAAATTTGTTGTTTTATAATATAGATTGTATCAAATTATAAAATAAAAATTATAAAATAAAATAAAATAAAAACTCCTAATATTAAGAAACCCACAATCCAAAGAGTATAACACTTTTTCTAAAGAATAATTGTATATCTATTCAAACAAGTCTCCTTAATTAAAAAAAATATATGTATATCATATTACACAAAAGTATTGTACTTAAAAGTTAAAACACTACACATATAGCATTTGTATTTTGAGTGTATTTCAATCTTGGTTTTCATTCAAAAAAATTTATAGTTTTAACTTAAAAAATAACACTCTCTAATGAATATTTTTAAAAGTTAACCATTTGATTTAATATTCAATTAATATAGATAATGTATATTAACTTTCAAGTTAATCCATCATGTATAATCATTCAATCAAAAATTTTATATTTTTTAATATATATATTTAACAATAATAAATTTTTTATAATTAATAAACTCATTATAGATATTCACTAAATTTAAAAAATTTCATAAATGATCTATGTGATTAAAAAATTCAATCTAATAATTAATTTTTAAAAATATTTATAAAAAGTAATATTTTTGAAGTTAAAACTCTAATTTTTATTTTAAAATTAGAATTAATACACAATATTCTATCGTATATTAGTTAATTAAAATTTTTTTTATTGGTAAATATTAATTGGTTGAAATGTAAAGTATATTTAATGAAATACAAATTATAAAACAATTTCACAAATAGCAAGCCCCACATAGCTAAGTGGTGGCCACGCTACCATTGGGCAATAGGTGGACTGCACTTCCTTCAACTGTTCGATCCTTCGTAAACAACACTAATCATAATCATTTTTTACTGTAAAAAAAAAAAAAAACCAATTTCACAAATAAAATCTATTTTTATGTTATCTTTTTAATTGTGAAAATTACAGGGTTTGGCAGCACATGAGGAATCATGGAAGCTCACCTGT
>BPVZ01000071.1:717711-730502 GCA_020521535.1 Rubroshorea leprosula | reverse complement strand
GTTAAAATTTTAATTTATTTTGAAAAAAATAAAAAAATTAGTAATTAATTAAGTTATAATATTTCAATCCAACCCGACCCGAATCAAAAGATGAGATCCATCCTGCACCTCTATCACTCTCGCATCCATCTTCCTCCAAACTCACCGATGGCAGCTTAAAACCCTAAATTTTTATTTTTTTTACAATTTTTTTCAGGTTGAAAATGGCGGCTACCAGTTTGAGCTTCAATCTAGTGGGCGCTTTCAGGGGTCTCTCGGTGTCCTCAAGCTCATCTTCATCCATTTTCAAGGGTGATGGAAGTTCAATCTGCCTGGATCCCAGAACGAAAAGCGTTTCGTTTCCGCTGGAGTCGTCGATTTCGCTGACGATTGAAGCAGCGCATAAGAAGGGAGGCGGGAGTACCAAAAATGGTCGCGATTCTAGAGGCCAACGTCTCGGGGTCAAGATCTTTGGTGACCAGGTGGCCAAGCCTGGTGCTATCATTGTTAGGCAGCGAGGAACCAAGGTAAGCTTCAATTTCTTTAATTTTTTTTGGGTTTTTTGCTATTTTAACCATATGTTGACTGTTGACAAAGCAATTAGATTGAATTAAAAGTCTGTATTTTGATTATTGGGGAATGATTTTTATTGGAAAAGCAATAGAAGTGGGTAGAAAGGGCTTGCAAAATTTAAATCTCTCCTAGAATTAGTTGTTTTTCACCATTTTATGCACAAGTAATGAGAGAAATCAACACTAGATAGGATGGGAAAACTGTGTTAAATGGAATTGTATTTCAGTTGTTGATAAAACAATGTGCTGGAAGGAGAAGGTTAGAAAATATTATTGCTTTCTTCAGATTTTTAGAGGTCATCGAATCATATCTCTTAGAACTGGTTAATTCCAAATATTGCTTGGAAGCAGGAACTAATGGATTGTGTTGTGTGTCTTAAAGTTTGAAACTTATGATTTGGGCTGTATTAAGGAGTTCCATGGTTTGTTCTATGTTTAAAAATGCATTTGGTTTCAATTCAGACTAGATGGATGACCTAACTTATTTTATAATACGATATGTTGTGTGGATCAATTGATATTCCTGTTTAACCACAGCTTGGTGAGGGCTGGTGAGATCTGAAGCATCTTTGATAATAGTGATGGTAGGTTTAAAGTTGAAGTTAAAACCCATTCCTGGAAATATCGTGTGTTGTTATCAAATACTAGCTGCTTGGAAAGCATAATCAAGCAGCTGGTACTATAATTAAGAGGATTCTATTTCAAGTAGAGAAGACAACCAAGCTATGAAGACTTGGTTTCAAGTGATAATGTCATTAATCTGCTTCAGTTAAATACCTTGACAAGTGTGGTTCTATCACGATTGAAGGGGTGAAAAGTCCAAAAACGGTAGGTTTGATTTGTATTTAGGGCTTTAGTGATTGGTTCATTGATAAATTAAGTTTTTTGTCACCTACAGAAGCCTGGTTCTTAAAAGGAAAAAGGGTCAGAGAGGCAGATTAATTAACTTCCCTAACAGTAATGTTTACTGCATTCACTACTTTATCTCCTGTAACCCTAGCTTCAGTAGTTTGTTCACTGCATTGGATAGTGTATTTGAATTCAATGATGTTTCAGGTAACAACTCATCATTACCTCTTTGTCTTTGTCTGCTCTCTTATTCTCTGTATGTTTTCTTTGTCCTTTTCTTTTCTTCTTTGCTAGTTTCATCCAGGAAAAAATGTGGGCCTTGGGAAGGACTACACCATCTTTTCCTTGATTGATGGTCTTGTGAAATTTGAGAAGTTTGGACCCGACAAGAAGAAGGTTGTTTTTTTAAATTTCCTAAAGACCAAGTTCCTTTTTTGTGTGTATGTGCATCAATATAATAATGAACTATCAGAATGTTGGTCCTAAATACCAGTTAATGCTTCAAAGTGTAGATACCATGAACTGACAAATTGCAGGCTGATATGTTCAATAGGTAAGTGTTTATCCCCAAGAGCTACAACCCGAGAACCCCAACAGCTACAGAGCAAGGAAGAGAGAATACTTCAGTATGCAGAGAGAACGTAAGAAGGCAAGAAACGAAGGAATTGTTGCTCAACCAGAACTAGTACTTGCAGATGCTACAGATGAGAGTCCCATTTGCTAATTCGAAAAACAGATCATCTGCTTGATTCTTTTATTGACATTGTCAGTTGAATATTTTTTTGTTGCAATTGTACACACTTTGATATCAAGCTAGCCAATTCTAGTTTCCGTGCGCTACTTTGACTTTATCCTCTCATCAAGTGAATAAATCGGTTCTCATGTTTGATATTCTGCATTTTTCCAATGTGCATTTCGGTATTAGGTAAAAAAGTCTCCTTAAAAAGTAATAGGAAGGATCATATCCTGAATTTTTTTTTTCTTTTTTTACATCTGATAATGATAATAAACTATATAAGAATGAATAGTTTTCTCATTTTCTTAAGTTTCAAACTTCAGATCTCTCGTTTAAGTCTCAAGTTTTTAACCATTGAATTACTTTTTTAAAATCGTAAGCTCTTAACTCATTTGAAATCTAAAATTTGAAATCTAAAACTCTTAATTGAGGCAAAAATAGGTCTCTTGAAAAAGGAATAGGAAGGACCATGTCATGGAATTTTGACAATGGGGGAATTGTCACTGATAACCACCAAGTCATCAACTAATCTACTCTACCGAAAAAGAGATGGAATTGAAGCTGTTTGATAATCATTTAAACAACAAAAGCCAAGGTGACCAAAAAGTCAAGATCTTTAACAATGCATCAAAAAAGTTTCAACAACACTACAATGTAAAACAGATAAGTGGTGTTTCCAACAAAAACCGCAAAACAGTTCAGTAAATCAGGTATTTCCAATTTCTCAACCTAAATTGCCAGGTAAATAATAAATTCTGCCAATTCTAAGCAACCCCACCAAGTTTTCATCCATTTTTCCTGCCCAGTACTTCAAGCAACCATCTGCACATTAAAAAAAAAAAAAAAATCTAATTAGAATTGAATCAAGATCGGCAAAATTCAGTTCTTGCTTCATTGAATTTCAGATCATATCATCAAAAAAAATCAAAGCACACAGATTTGAGATTTAGATGAATCAAGATCAACATCCCCTAATCAACAGGGGACAGAACATCTTTTAGGTTTCAGATCTACAAACATAACAATCTCAGAATTCATTCACGAACAAATGAATGATAATTAATTAAGATCAAAATCACAAATAAAAAAAAAAAGCGAAATAAATATTGAAAAGAATCGTACCCTAGCATCTAACCAGATCCGACGATAATGTTGTTGATGGGGATGAAGATGAGCTTAACGAAAAACCCTACGAATCCCATCACCACGAAGCCGATTGCCGTACGGAACGCCACCTTCGTGAATTCTGAAAAACCACAAAACAAAAAAAAATTCGCATCGATCTACAAGATTTCAAAAAACAGGAAAAAAAAAATCATTAGATCCGTAACCAAACCTTTGCGATCGGGCTTGTGGCACCTCTTCACGAGACGAACGCTGTCCTTAGCGAACTCCCTCAAAGGATCGAACACTGAATCAATGGCGTCCATTTCCTCCTTTCCTTTTTCTCTTCTGCTTTCAGTTCTAATTCCAATTGTCGTTCAGATCCAGAAACCCTAAAAATTTTGTTATTTTTTGACCTAAATACGCACCTCGACGAACTTATCCATTGCTGGGCCTGGATTTGGATATGACCCATTCACTTCGCTGGGCCCTATCAGTATATCATGGGCCTAACCTGAACGCAATGTAAGGAAACGCATTATGTTCGGGTATAAAATTTGGTTAAATGATAATTTTGATCCCTCAACTTTAAAGTTTTACACAATTTTCATTCTTTAACTTTTTTATATGCTTTTTATTGTTTATTATGAAAAATACATTTTTTTAATCATTTCATTAGTTAATCCGTTAAATCTATCTGAATTTGTATATTTTTAGTTCCTCAACTTTTAATATATGCATATTTTTCATCCCTTAACTTAAAGTTAAGGAACTAAAATACATATATTTAGACAAACTTAATAAATTAACTGACGAAAAAAATAAAAAAAATGTATTTATCATAGTTAATGGATTAAAAAAGTGTATAAAAAAATAAGAGATGAAAATTATGTAAACCTTAAAGTTGAGGGACCAAAATTAATATTTAACCATAAAATTTCGGGTTGGACTCAGCCCGGTAAGGTCTAGTGATGGCAGAGGCAGACCCAAGTAAATGATAGATAAGTTTGTGGTTAAAGGATTGTGTACCAACGAAGTGATAAGCGGTTTGTTTCAGTTTAAATAAGATCTTGAGTTTGAGATTTTGTGTACGCAGCAGCTCCTGTTGGGAAACTCACCCATCATTTTCAGGTACGCGACGCGGGTCGGGTCCAGATTAGTCGGGGCAAAACCCCAGATACTGGGCGAGAAACCAAAAAAAAAAAAAAAAAGATTGTGTGGATTAGGTCAAAAGTTTCAATTAATGTTCTGAAATAAAATTATTTAAAAGAAGATACATAATAATTTTTTTTAATAAAAATAAAAAAATTTGAATTTAACTAATATGTTATGTGGGTAGAGTATGTTAAAAGGACAAGAAATAATTGTTTTTTATTATGCAACTCAATGAAAAAAAAAAAGAGAGAAAGGATCATGGTGGCCATTAGTTTATTGAGCAACTTAAGTGTAATCTGCAAATTGCAGTGTGCATAATCACTGAAACTTTGTTTAATTTGATTAGGTTCAGAACCATCTCATGTGGGGGAGGGGAGGCAAAATCAGACCCTTGAAAGATTAGTACCAACCAACCCTTAATTTCACACACAGCTTTCCACATTTTATTATTTCCTAATCCTGCCCACTCCAAAAATTTAGAAAAAAAAAAAAATGCCCTGTTTCATGCATGCTTAAAATTATGAAGAGTTATTTTAACTCTCGTGTTTGGTATTTAACAAAATTTTATAATATTGGGAGAGATTTATACATGTCATTAATAAAAAAAATGTATATCAATGCTCGCATTTTACTAAGTAAAAGAAATTGATTGTAATTGTTGTGAATACAACAATTAGAATTTTTCAAAGGAAAATTAATTTTGTTGGAATTAGTAACAAGAACAGGCTACCTAATGCAGAAATAGTCCTGTTCTTTAATTTTACGTTTCTTGAAAGAGTCATATAATGGAAAAAGAGCATTGAAATGGCCAAATATTTTATACTTCTAACGCGGAATAAAGATTCTTCTGCCAAATGTTCCATATTCTGAGTGAGGATTTGTTATACTGTCATTATCATCTCCAGCTTGTAAGAGGTTTACACTTTGAAAAAGGCTCAATCCACGAAACACGCAAGAAATTTTCAAAGACAGATAAATATGTAGCTGTGTTTTATCATTCTCTTTTGACTTGTTGGTTCACATACTAACCCTTTGGCCTATGATTTTGATCAGATTTGTATTGTTGTATACCAATGTGCCAATATCAAAATATATATATCTTGAGCGCTGACTTACATATGTACAATAGGGAAATAATTTTTGTACAACATTTCTGCCTCATTTTTTTATACAATTTGACGTGTTATTTAAATAATTTGTTTTTTTAAATTATGTGAGACTCGTGAATTAAATGCATCAACTCATTTAATAACATATGAAAGTTGTATAAAAATATGGTATAAAAAAGTTATCCCTATAACATCCTTATATACAATATTCTACTTCTACATCTTTTTTATATAATATAAGGAAAAATCCATTTATACAGAAGTATTATACAATATATTTATTACGATTTTTTAAAATGAAAAAAATAATTATTTTTAATAAATATAAATAAATATTAACCCTTAAAAAAATAAAAAAAATGAATATATGAGATTTATATAAATATAATATTTAAAATTTACATCTAAATAAATCATTCCTTATATAATATAGAGACACAACATCATCACGTAACTAAACACCTATAAAATGATCAATTTTATTTAGGGGCAGATGATGTCATGGCAATGGCTTGGAAATAACTAGACTGGTATTTTCTTTTAATGGTTCCATGATGATGACCAATGAGGAGATTCAAAGCTCAAGTGTCAATTTGATATTGGAGTGACGGTCTTACAAGACAATAAATTATTGAACATTTCCATGTATGACAAAATATGGTTCGTTAGTATGCATGCTTCCCTTCTCTTATTTCTTTCTTATTATTTATATTGGAGTCATATATAACAGCGGAGAGGCTAGGAAAAACTAAAGCTGCAAAAAGGCTAAGTGTAGGGAGGGGATATGGAGGCATGGAGACCCTTGATGCTGTCAATTACAGTTTTTATGGTTATTATGCAGAGGGGGGAGGGACAGTTATCAGAAAATTTCTACAGCTCTACTTGCCCCAATGTGGAATCCATTGTGAAACAGGTGGTGGACACTAAGGTTAATCAGACTTTCGTCACGGTTCCGGCAACCCTGCGTCTGTTCTTCCATGACTGCTTTGTTCAGGTAGGACTTCCACCCTTGATAAATCCTCTTAACATATACTTCTTATATTATCTGAGGAATTGGATGTGATCATTTTTTGTAGGGATGTGATGCATCAATCCTGATTTCGTCGCCAAATGGGGATGCAGAGAAGGATGCTCCGGACAATTTGTCCCTTGCAGGGGACGGATTCGACACCGTAATTAAGGCAAAGGCGGCAGTTGAACAGGCCTGCCCTGGAGTTGTGTCCTGTGCAGATATTCTGGCTATTGCTGCCAGGGATGTTGTTGTCAAGGTAAGAAAAAAACAGAACAGAACCATGTGCAGCATACAAAAGAGCAAGTAGAACTTCAAAGCAAAGCTAATCATATGTTCTGTTCCGAATTATTCCAGGCTCGAGGTCCTTCTTTCGATGTAGAATTGGGACGTCTTGATGGTCTCGTATCAAAGGCATCATCCGTGGCCGGAAAACTACCGGAGCCTGATTTCGATCTGGATCAACTTAATGCTCTGTTTGCCAAGAACAACCTTACCCAAACTGACATGATTGCACTCTCCGGAGCACATACAGTCGGTTTTTCTCACTGCGACCGATTCGCAAACAGGATATACTCATTTTCAAAGTCCTCTCAAGTGGATCCTACTCTGAATTCGTCCTATGCCGTCCAGTTGATGCAGGCTTGTCCTCGAAATGTAGACCCCTCGATTGCCATTGACATGGATCCTGTAACTCCACAAGAATTTGACAATATGTACTACAAGAATCTGGTCAACGGGAAGGGGTTGTTCACTTCCGATGAAGTGCTGTTCACTGACCCTGCATCTCGGTCTACCGTGAATGATTTTGCTAATAATCCTACTGACTTCAATGGAGCCTTTGGCGCAGCAATGAGGAAGCTAGGGAGGACGAAAGTCAAGACTGGGAAGCAGGGGGAGATAAGGAGGGACTGTACGGCATTCAATAATTCTTGAAAAAGGAAGATCTTTGCATTGAGCACTGCAAGTTGAAATAAGGAGCATTTGATTCCAAAAACGATGCTCATCATTCATTTCTGATTTCATAGGAGGATTTGCCATGTAAATGTGAAAAACAAGAAAAATATAATGATAATTGTTACTTCACATTTATTCATTACTGATTTCTGTTTTCTGATTTCATAGTTTGGCCATTTGGTTAAAATAAATGGCTTCTAAAACTTGTGACATGTTGATTTCTGTCTTTGCGGCAGAGAATATCACTAGTAAAAAGTAGTTCTAGATTTTGAATTAACAGGTCCTCCATGAACCCTGGCACTGAATAACAGACAAAGACACAAGGAGTGAAGAAGTCTGGTTTATAACCCAGACGAAATATGTTCAACAACATGGTGGTTTGGATCCCTTAAATCCAAGCTGAGTTTCCATAAAGCAGAGTAGAATCTGCAACACTTGACTTTAAAAAACACTCACAGCTAATCTTTCACAAGGAAATGATATCCCTGGACTAGATAGCAATAAATAAAATGTGTTCATGGTATCTCCAGACACATAGGAGCACTGATGTATTAGTTTGTACAACATACAATCCCATAGCGCTGGTGCAACATATAATCCCAGCCAATAAGATACATGTGAAAGACCTTTTCTGGATCTCTTGATCAATTGCGGGACTTTCCATAGAGACTGGCATACACAATCTTTGTCCGGTATACAAGAATCAAGCTTAAGACAGCTGCAACAATGCAAAATCCTGACATAATCATGGAAGTCAGGAAGAAGCATATGGAGCCTTTACATGTAAGTGGATCATCCTGAGCAAAAATTACTGAGAAAAGTATCCCTGAATTCTGTGAGTTTAGATGGGGTTGGTGAGCTTGCCTCTCTGCTTCTCGGTCATATATACTGCTGGCAATTAGGCCTGAGAAGACAAGTGAACCAGCAGGATTTGCCAGTGTGAGGAAATTGTATAATGCCCCGAATTTTTTCAAGCCAAACAACTCAGAGGCAGCAGCTGGCACAATTGCCCAATGAGCACCATAGCCAAGCCCAATCAACAGAGTCCCAATGTACATTGCTCCAGGCCATCCCATGGCAAAGAAGACATGCCCAACAGCCATGACAACCTGGGCAACAGCCATTGCAATAGGTCTTGGATAAGCATAGTCCCTATTCAGTAACCACAAATAAAAAGGGAAAGCAAATTGAGTCAAGTCAAGTCCATTGCTTAAAAAATAAAAAATAAAAAATCTAGCGGCCTTAGGTAAAAGATTAAAAGGTAGTTTGTACCTCACAATAACCTCAGAGAAGTAACCCCCACCAATACGACCAAGGAAGTTCCAAATGCTGATCAGGCATACAAATATATGAGTGTTATTATAGCCCAAGGATTGGCTCATCTGACCAAGATTATCTATCACGGTCAATCCTGACCCAGAACCCAATAGAAGAGACCAGAAGATAAGCCAAAAGTCTGCTTTGATCAAAGCCTGCATTAAGGTGAAGTCCTCCCCTCTATGAGGACCTCTCCTCCTCTTCACTCTCACTGCACCTTCTGCAGCTGCTTGGAATAGCTTCGCTTGCAAATGAGCAATCCGTTTTCGCCTTTCTAAAGCAGGAAGCAGGTCTACTTCTCTAGGTTTCTCATCTTCCAATTCACTGAATATTACCTCATTGACATCATGTTCAGATTTTCCTGGTTCTTGTTTCTCTGGTTTTGGCAGAAGAACCTCTTCTTCTGAATCTCTAGGCACTGAGAAAAAACTCAATGTAATGGGAACTGCAATAGGAATGATGAGAAGAAACAGCAAAATCACAGTGAAAATTGTGATTATTGTGTGGCTCAGATCAACTAGATCTTCAACAAGCATGATCCCCATTAAATAAGCAGCCAAAAGGAGGCACACACTATAGATAAAAGTAAAACTTGCATCATCAGATGGTCGAACTTGTCTGTGGCCACCCACAGGTCTGATAAGGTACATTAGAGCAATGACTATGATTGCTGGTCCGACTGCTATCATGAATATAAGAGATGCATGATCAGGGTGATGAATCATCGTATATATCTGAGTCAAAATTGCACCACCCAGCCCAGCAAATCCCTTGAGTATTCCCACCACAGGACCCCGGCTCTTGGGAAAGTTTTGCACACAAGAAACCAGGGCAGCTGTATTGAAGTAGGTTTCACCATTGTTCCCCACAAATATGAGGATACACATCTGCAAGCTGATATGGGTTAACATTCTGATCAATGTGAGTTACCAAAAAATACTGGAACATTTTTCACTTAATCTTTTAGAAACACAGAGAAGAAGACAATAACTTTGAATGACATTGATGCCAACGGTATCAATCAATTTCTCAAACAAAAATAGAAAGGAAAACAATAATAATAAAAGCTAAACAGCATGATAAATCTGGACATTCTGAATAATTGTAGCATTAAATAAAACCAAATATGGGTGTGATACCCCATTCTTGGGAGGGAGTTTATTGATGTCTCACAATAAAAAAAGTTCCATGAAGCAGCATGTAATAAAGAGAGAACTGATTCTATCATGTCATCAAGAGAGAAACCAATTCTGTAAGGAAACCAATGAGATGAAGAAAATTGGGAATCCTAGCATTAAACTCCCCAAATCATATTAATCCAAAGAAACAGAAATGAAAAATCCATCATCCTATCCAAAAATGATCGAGGTATAAACTTGAAAAATATGAAAGGAAAATTTTTCTTTCTAGAAATGAAAAGGACAGGCAAAGTCAATGAATTAAATCAAAAAGCACTAAAACAAAAATTACCAAGTTTTAATCTTTTCATTCATTACAAAGTATTGAAAAGGGAAAATTGTTTTTGATTGATACTCACAGCCCACAAAGGCAAACGCGGAGCTCTTCCTGTAACAATCAACCACACCCATCCATACCCTACAACATTCTGCAAAGCACCAACGAGCAGAGCACCCCATAAAGGTAAAACCTCGCACAAGCTCCCAGCTAAGAATCCAACACTGTCTCCAAGATCCTTAGCCACACCCAATCTAGCAATCTGCCTCTGGTTATAGTTGAGAGAGGTCTTTATCACCGGCGATATGCTCCCAAACAGATAACCAATCCCTGCACAGGATTGTATCCACATTGCAGCCACAAACACCAGCCATCTATTATTGAAAAAAGCACAGAACCTCTCTCGCAACGTTGCCATCATTCAGTTCAGCAGCCAAAAAACAGCACCAAAGGAAGTGAATTTGAAATGGGTATTAAAAATAGGGGAGAAAGAGAGATCCTTTTTCCAAGAGAGAAAAAAGTTCAGGGCTTTCAAAATTTTCAAGCAAAAGAACAAAACAGGGGAGGTAGAAATAATGATGTGGCGTTCATATAAGACCGCCGACCGTCATCATTCAACGGACCTGGCTGCTTGTCGGTTTATTACAGTTTTCTGTGTTGTAAAATTAAATTGCAGAAAGAAGCAAAGATTGTGGAGATAATTACAGGGAAGTGGGGAGCGTGTTGTGTAGTTAGAAATTTTTTGACAATTCTAAGAATAGTATTGGACGCTGTAATTATAATAATGGTAGTTGGGAATTATTTCCACTTTCGTTTGTTATTCTGGGTGTTTGCCACGTGTCAAGAATTGGGATTGGACGGTTGAGATCATATTGTGGTATGGAACAATTATTGCAGGCAGATAATTGAATATACATTCGACTTGCAATTAGAGTCGTGAATATTTTTGCTTTGATTTTCTTAGTAATTACTATTTAATATTTATATTCGCTTTCAAAGGCAGAATTTTACCATATAAAATCAAAATAGGTAAAGAGTTTCTTAAAGAAAGTTTTTAAAAGAACTGATTTCCATTATAAATACAAAAATATTATAATTATAATATTATATAATATTATAAATTTATTATATAATTAATTTTTTATTTAAAAATTTATTGATGATATTATATATATTTATTCATTTAATTATCGTATCATATTTATTTATTTATTTATTTATGAGGTTAGTGCATATCAGTTCATGTTCCCAAAAAAAATTAAAATTTCAATCTAAATTTAAAAATCCAAATCTCAATATAAAATTTATAAATTTATCTTATTAAATATTAATAATTAAATTTAAAAATTGATTATATATTTTAATATAATTAGTTTTAAAATTTAAATATCAATATTTAATAAGATAAATTTTTAAATTTTGAATTAAGTTTTAATTAATTAAAATAACTTAATTTAATGTTAGAACTTCAATTTATTTTAAAATTTGAAATTGATATATATATTTTCTTTTATATATTTATATTTTGAACAAAGAGAATTTTAAGGGATTAAAAGAAAGATTACAACTATTTTTACAGAGACTTTAACCTTAATATAGATTAAGATTTTTGTTGCATATTGCGAGCCCATCTTGGGCTTGATAGGTCACAAGTCCGAAGTCAATGAATTTGGTTAGGGTTTCTAATTAAACATGGTATTAGATTTATAAAGCGTGTATTTACCAACAATATATATATATATATATATATATATATGGTATTAGTAATTTCTGTGGTAGGTAGATAGATCTAAGAAACTGAATCTCATAAATTAAAAATGGTCTCATCATTTGAACTCGTTCAAATTCAGGACCCCAAACGAAAAGGAACAAAAATGATCGATGGAGAAGGAAACAAATGGTGTGGCAGAGAAGAGATAGTAATACAGAAGATACATGGCTACACATGGCAACGGCAGCAACTGTGTAAGGATTGATTCTCGATCCCCAGCTCTGATATTTTATGAATGATTCTATGAACATGCATATGATGGAAAATAAAGACGACTAATGTTTGATCTTTTTCTCATGCCAACTGTGAACACAATATGCAGATGGTCCATTGCCTATTTTCAATATGTATATATATATATATATATATACTTATATATACCAACAATCAATTGATTTGAATAAAAAAAATTCTATTTAAATTATATGAATAAAAAAATAAATATTGTGAAAATTTTTGTATGAGATTCAAACGAACTCAATTCAACTCCAAATATAAAAAAGTTATTACCAAATATATATATATATATATATATAAAAGCAGATGGGCTGCCCTTTCATGTGCTGTGCGTACTGCACCTGCTACTGTTATCACTTATCAGGGTCTGTGGGGCGGCCGGAAGTGTGGACCATCCAGGGCCGCCTAAGCCTTTTTGTTTTTCTTTAATGCTCTTTATATCATTAAAAACAAAAGTTGTTATAAAAGAAATTAAAAAATAAAAATAATTCGTAAACCAAAATGGTACTATTTCAAGTGCTCACTTTGTTTTTTTTTTTTT
>BPVZ01000071.1:670075-682772 GCA_020521535.1 Rubroshorea leprosula | reverse complement strand
GGATCCTTACCAAATTATCAACAGCTCATTCATATCATGGTTGTGTCCACTGGATAGCTCCCCAACACTCGCAAGAATGTAGCAAACTCCTGTGAGGAAACATATTCTCCTATCATGTATAACTAGTACTATTTATTTTAACAAAAAAGTGTTTTGCAGTCCAAAACTGAATTGCAAAACATTAGCCATTGGATTAAAAGGGGGCACCCTGATATTGTGGGAGGGCCTCCTATCCAATGGCAAGGCAGTTGAAGATCTAGAGAAATGTACCTTTAGATTCCTGAGGGCATTTTGTGCCCTTTGATCAGCCATTGAAGCTTCAAAATCCACATAGAAAATTGAGTCAAAGTATCTATCAAAAACCCAAGAAACAATTAAGCAGTCATGTAATCAGTAGACTTATTAAGTTAATGTTGAAATCATACAAATGTACATTTTTTCCCCCTAATTGTCCAACTATATTGAGTCTTAATTACACTGAAGTTTCTTATCTTTTTCCAACAAAAGTGGATGTGATGCCGAGCAAAGAAATGTGAATCCGAATAGCTTGATCCTTTAACATTCACTTTCCTAGTCGTCAATTCCTTGTCTCTTGTTGCCGAAGCAAAGTCCCTGCCTCCACCGTTATAATTTAATCATCTTCCTCATCATTTCCATCTCCACTTCCACCATAGAGAGGAAGGAAAAAACAATATGGCTGATTGGGGGCCAGTATTCATGGCTGTGATGCTGTTCATACTGCTGACACCAGGCCTGCTGATTCAGGTGCCAGGGCGTGGCAGGTTCATAGAGTTTGGTAACTTTCAGACCAGTGGGGTGTCTATATTGGTGCATTCCATTCTTTACTTTGCATTCATGTGTATCTTCCTGTTAGCCATTGGTGTGCACATGTACATTGGCTCATAGTTGATATATAAACCTAATGTAGGCTCTCGCAGCTTTGGCTGCATTAGTCCGGGTGCACTAAATCCTTGACAAATGTTAGAGTTCTAACTGTTCCAATAGCAGCCTCCCTTTCCCTCTTTTCCCCAATTGCCCTTGTTCAAATAATAATAATAATAATAAATAAACCTAATGTAGAGTTGTTATAAGTTTGCGGATTGATTTCTGAATTTTGATTCCAATATATGTTGTTCTCAAGCTGTTTGTTTCTTTAATTTTCTGAACCAAGTTTGTGTTTTCTTTTAGCAGGGAAATGTTATGGTCACACTGGGAATTATTGGGCCATACAAAATACAGTATATGTGTTTAATTCATTTAGTTTTATTCATTTAATGCATAAAGAAAAGCATAGTGGAGTTATATTAGAAATAGGAGAGGAATATTTATAACCTCATTTATAACACTAATGCCATGTATCATCTCCGTATGAGCTCACATGCAACTAGTCACGTGAGTAAATTTTCCATTGCTTATGTCTGTCATTTGGGCTTTAATTATGTTTTAGGGCTCAATGACTGACCTTAAATCAATGTTGGGACACCTCCCCAACAATTTCCAAGCATTATTTCTAAATAAAACAGCGTTTCTAGATAGCCATATTAGTTGACGAAGCAGTAGTGAGAAGGGAGACTGGCTTGCAATTCCAAAAGGGCCGAAAGCACCCACATAAGAAGATTAGGTGCTGTAGCTGATCGACCGAAAGCAAAGGTTAGTCTTAGTCAATGTGAAAAGATGTTGATCTCAACACAAAATGGGCATATAATTATCTACAACTAATGATCAGTCATAAGTGGATTATTCCATTTAATATCAATCGAGTAATTTGTAGATACAAGTATGAATAATGTATTTGTCTACACTTGAAAATTTACAGCTTCTAGTTTTTGATGTTAATGTATTGAAAATCTTTGTTCTATACCAAACCCACTTGGTACAAGCATACTAGAGATAACTAGACTATATTGCAGAGTTGTGGTTATGTGCAGGGATATGGTGGGCAGCTGGGTTAATATTATTTTTTATTTGGATGATTTGTGTTAGTGTGTAAGTTGTAGTCTTGAATAAGTAGAAGTACTCCTTGTATTCCATCTAATAAAGTTTAATTTTGTTGATTGAAAAAAAAAAAAAAAACAAACAAACCAAACATACTTGACTGCCATTCTTTTTTATCTGTCAATTATTACTCTTTAATATAGATTAAAACATATTTAAACATTTTACAAAATACAGACCTAAATTCATTAGTACATCATTACATAGTTAAATTATAACAAACACATATTTAAGTTTATAGGCAATACAAAATACATATTACACACTTAAACATATAATAAAATACGTACTTAAATTCATGCATAGGACATAGATACATTACATAAACACAGGCCTACGTTCACATAACAAATCCCATGCCTTCACCCATTTTTTCTCAGAATCTTACCTGCAGGCATGAAAGAAAAGAATGAAATAAGCATTCTAGCTAGTTGTATGATGGTTATATATTGCAAAATTAAAAGCACATAGGTATAAAAATAAAATTTTTCAATATATAAATTCTTATTAACTTTGAAAATTATCAAAAATGACAATTATTTTGGGATGGAGAATAATTACAAGAGGAAATGGGCCATGACCCCCAAAAATTTTCAAAATCTTTAAATTTTAATGGACATTTTATTCACTTGACCCTTCAAGGAGGATATTTTTAGTGCAGTTTGCTTAGTATGGTTGTAATTTTTATTTTTTGTTTTGATTTTTAAAAATTTTACAACTACTAAAAACAAAAATTAAAAATTTGTTTAAAAATTGTTTTAACATTAACAACTAAAAAGTATGAACTTGTTTAATAGTATTAAAATTATATTTATTTTTTTTTTTTAATAATCATAATAATATGTTAATAGAACACATCAAATTAAACTAATTTATTTGTTCAAAGTTGTAAAATTTATAAAAACTACATCCGTATTAAATAAAAGTTACTTACTTTGCATCCTCAAAAACTTTTGGACACTCTTATAATTTTTTTTTTATCGGCAAAGGAAAATTTTATTAAGGAAATACAAGAGGTATGTGAAACTTGTTTACGTTACTAAAACAAGAGGAAAAAAAAGGATTGGGGGTTCAATCTTAAATTATCCTAACCCAAAATTCTTTTATTAACCCGGTTCCTTCTCCTCCTGATATACAAAATATTGTTTCACCCTATGGGAACTCTACAAGCTTCTTTAGGATTATTTCTTTTATAATTTGTTTCAAGCTCATCGTCAGAAGTATATAGTATGAGATTTTCTCATTTAACAATAAAAAATTTGATATAGATGAAAAAAAAAAAAGAAGAAGAAGAAGAAGAAGAAGAAGAAAGAAAAACTGAGAGAGGAGAACATGCCTGAAGAAATTAATGGTGGATGGGAGAATGCGCTTGCGGTGCAGGAGGACCATATTTGGGGTTAGGTTTACCAACAACATACAATTGTCTTCCTCCAGCAGACTGGATTTTTAGTAAAAAAATGATAATGGCCACTGTGAAGATGAAAAAAGTGGAAAAAATTTTGTTTAGAGCCATGGTGTGTATGAGTTGAAGAGAGAGAGATCAACTAGGGTTCTAATAAGTGGATTAAGGGAGAGCCTGGGTGGTATAACTTGGTAATTTCGCCTTATATGATCATATTCTTCTGCCCCCGTCGTGAAGACAACGTGCGAGGATAGGAAAAGTCCAAGACAGTATATATTTCTTTTTTGGTTCTTGGTTAGTTGAAAAGTCAACTTTTTAGTGCTGCAAACTTATTTGGTCCTGATTACTTTTTTTTTTTTCACTCCACATGATTTGAAAATAGGTGTTTAATTCCTCAAATTATAAATGTACTTTGATCCCTTGTGAAATTGGGAAAACGTAGAATTGTTGAGCTTTTACATTCAATATTAATTAATAAAATTAAGGGTTAAGTGCACATTTCCTATGCCCCAAGGGGTAAAGAGTACAATTTCATAATTTAAGGGATTAATGATTAAGTGTACATTTTTATGTTTCGGAGGGTTAAGTACATGCAGCCAAAACCTCATTGGGGATTACTTCACTTGAGCCAAATATGGTTAATTGGTTTTAGACACTAAAAGATAATTTTATTTGATGAAAATTTCACCACTTACAAATTTTAACAAGACTTGAAAGGACAATTTTACATTTTCAACTCACATAAAGGTCAAATGTATATTTTTGTGCTTTGATGTTGTAATCCAAAAACCAGCGGAAGAGATTCCTCACTCTTCTTTTTGAACCGTCTTGGGTTAGGACCGAGTGGCAGTGGAGTCAAGCGCACCATGATAAGTTAACAAAAGCCAGTATGATTAATTTGTTCTTGACAGTGAAAGATAAAATGCATGAACTCCCCCATTCGTTCCATTGGGTGGGCCGCGCTCATCAAGAGCAGGAGCAGTGGAGGTTACCAACATTCGAATTCTCTTGTTTATTGAATAGATATTAATTTTTAATTATTATTTTTTTTGTTAAAAAAAACGTTAAAAAAATATTTTACCATTATAGTTACGAGTTTAAATCTCATTCTTAACAACTTATATTTAGTGTACTAAAAAAAAATACACATGAGTAAAGAAAAAAATAAGTGTAACAATAATATTAGAATTTTTATTATATAATTTATATTAAATTATACTAAATTAAAATGTAAAAATCAAAAGAGATAATTTCAATATCCAAAAATCCATCCATATATTCAGTGATTTATATATAACATACATCGTGATACAATTTAATTAAATTGCGAATTGATAGTCTTACGTCTTGAGATTGAAACGGAAACGGAAACACAAAAGTGGCCGTGTTTGAATTGAAACAGAAGCTGAAACATGAACGGAACTGCCTCGGCGTTGAAACGTCAAAAATCGAAAAGATCCAAACTGTGTCTAAATTCATTCCTCACATGATGAGTAAAGTAATAATGCTTTATTTCATAAATAAAAAATATTATTAAAATATATTAAGTTTGATCCTTAGTTCTTTTTTTTTTTAATTAAAAATATGCAATAATAATAATAAATTATTTTTGTTCAAAAAAAAAATCTAAATTCGATAAAATAAATATGGGTTGTAGAAACACCAAAAAAAGGGTCCTTAGTCGACACCAGCGTTAAAAATGATCCCTAATCCACACGAGTGGGTGGGTTACAACTTACAACTTGCATGAGTCAACCCACACGAGTTGTAGTTAATAAACAAAATGAGAAGGATATGAGAAGGAGATATATTGGGGTGGCCGTGGCTTAGAATTTGAACCTCCAATTAAGATGAGGCCTGGTTACCGATGGCCAGCGTGACTTTCAAACCTGCCGCTGAATTAAGATGGGGTGACGATCTACACCTTATCTTAATTGGAGGTTCAAATACACGACGATCGTCACATTTTCCTATTATGATTTAATGATGATCATTGTTGCTTAAAAAGACAGTTAATAAAATATATGTTTGATCTCAGATTCAATACTTCACATAATAAATATTAATTTATTAATTTAATTATTTTTTTTAAAGAAAAAACAATATATGACGATCGTCAATTTGTTTGGCAAAATAGATAGGCCTCAAATCACGGTAAGGCCTAGAGAATTCTATTGTTGCTTCCCACGTCAGCAGAGTACACCTTCTGTTCCATTTTACTTATATTTTACGTTTTAGAGTAGGATTTTTGTTCCGTTTTCTTCGACTTGACGTTTTTAGATTTTCAATATTCTTCTACTTATATTTCCATCCACATATATATATATATATTTTTTTGGTACATATATTTCCATCCATATTACTTTAATGCTTAAAGCATTAAATTGATTGAGGACTATCTTGCTGAAAGTTTTGAGTTTTTTTATTTTTATTTTTTATTAATTTATAATGACTGATATGGGCAAGAAGAAAGCGAAAAAAAGACATGCAAATCTTCATTAAAGCAATGTAGAGAGGGCCCAAGATGTTTACCGTGTAGAAAAATTGCAACCTAACCTCTAATTTTGTCGCTCTAATTTTTTTTTTTTTTTTGGTGAATTCTCTTTATATACTCTTACAATTGCAAAGTTAAAATCAAAGGATTTGATGTTAGATAGCAATGAAACTATTAGGATTAGTGAAATTGGGGATAAGATGGTGAAAAAAATTGAGTATATGAGTGAACCTAACATACCAAACACATAATGACTACAACATTATTATTACTACAACACTATCAATTTACTAAACAGAGTCGTGATGAATTAAATTACTGTTACAATTAGTGTTATTATATGAATCACACCTATAAATTCTAAAATTATTTTACCTTTAGTTCGTTTTGTGATCTATACTTTAATGATGTTAATGTCTCTCTATTCAAATAGACTTGCCTGTACTTCACACAACACTGGTTAAAATATTAATATGTAAAAGATACATTAATGATTAATTCAAAAAATTATGTCAATTATTAAAGCATTTTAAAAATAATTTCACAAAATTATTTTCATTTTAAAACTTAATGCTAAAGACGTTTATATGCCCGCGTAGCGGGACAAGGCCTTCACTTGTACTTTATGTTGTGGATATCTCAAGTCCATTTTTGCAGGGGCCATACCAATTCAGCCCAAGAGTTTCATAAAACCCAAAAGACTCGGATATCCATCAAAAAACGGTAAAAGCCCACGAACATATTCCCAAAATACTAAAAAAGAGCACCCAACAGAATACAGAATACCCATTCCCTAAGCAATCACAAAGTTCCCCTCTTTGGATCCTTTTTAGATAATATATAGTGGAATCCAGAACTGTTGCGTTTCCCCCTCTTTTTTTCTCATTTTTTCTTTCTTTCTTTGTTTGATTGATTGATTTAAAACTTTCTTGATTCCTAGTTTCTTACACTGAACTTTGGAGTTTGGCAATTAGGACCAAGAAACATTATTAGCAAAGAAAAAAAAGAAAAAAAAAACCCAAATGTACATTTTTTGCCCCTAATTGTCCAACTACATTGAGTCTTAATTACACTGAAGTTTCTTATCTTTTTCCACCAAAAGTGGATGTGATGCCGAGCAAAGAAATGTGAATCCGAATAGCTTGATCCCTTAACATTCACTTTCCTAGTCGTTAATTCCTTGTCTCTTGTTGCCAAAGCAAAGTCCCTGCCCCCACCTTTATAATTTAATCATCTTCCTCATCATTTCCATCTCCACTTCCACCATAGAGAGGAAGGAAAAAACAATATGGCAGATTGGGGGCCAGTGTTCATGGCTGTGATGCTGTTCATACTGCTGACACCAGGCCTGCTGATTTAGATACCGGGACGTAGCAGGTTCATAGAGTTTGGTAACTTTCAGACCAGTGGGGTGTCTATATTGGTGCATTCCATTCTTTACCTTGCACTCATGTGCATCTTCCTATTAGCCATTGGTGTACACATATACATTGGCTCATAGTTGATATATAAACCTAATGTAGGCGCTCCCAGCTTTAATTACATTAGTTCGAATGCATTAAACTCTTGATAAATATTAGAGTTTTAATCGTTGCAATAACGGCTTTCCTTTCCCTCTTTCCTCCAATTGCTCTTGTTCAAAATAAATAAATAAACCTAATGTAGAGTTGTTCTAAGTTTGCGGATTGATTTCTGAATTTTGATTCCAATATATGTTGTTCTCAAGCTGTTTGTTTCTTTAATTTTCTGAACCAAGTTTGTGTTTTCTTTTAGCAGGGAAATGTTATGGTCACGCTGGGAATTATTGGGCCATACAAAATACAGTATATGTGTTTAATTCATTTAGTTTTATTCGTTTACAATAATTGAGTGTTTGAATATATTATTTTATAAATTAATTTTAATAATAAATATCACATGTTTTATAAACTATTAATTAACAATTATAAGTATTAATAATTATTAAAAGTTAAATTAAAATACAATTGTATTGTTTGTATGCGTCACTAACAATTATTTGGGTGACCTTAACCACACGGGCTTTTGGTATCATCTGATTTTTTTTATTCAAATTGATTCAGTCTTTTTCATTAATTCTTCATGATTAATTGCTTGATCCAACATTTTCAAACGATTAATCTGATTTGCTTTACTTACTCCAGAAGCAACTAAACTTATGAACAGCTTTCAGTCCACTAGGAGTTGGAATTACGTGGGAATCCAGCCAATAATGGGCTTGTGACGTGGGAAAGTTAGTTGAATGACTTTTTTTTTGAAAATAGGTAATGGTTAGTTGAATAACTTTAATATATGTCATAATGTGCATCTGATTTGACATCAAATGAAGTTAAAAATTTCAATGTTAGGTGGATGTAGCTTTCTTCCTTTTCTTGTACACATCATCTTTTTTTTATGGAAATAGGTTCCTGTACACATCATCTTTATGTCAAAACGGGCTAATCTCCTGCTAATGCTATGGCCTAAAACAAGAATTTGATTCATTTAGAAATTAGAATCATATCCCCCTTTTTTTAAACTTCTAGACATCCATTCTCCAAAACAGAGTACCCTGTTTTTTTGTAGGAGGTCCAACATGCTACATAAAACATAGTGAAAATGGAAGATGCATAATGCCAGATAAATAACATGCAACTCTTCATTAGTTAAACATCAAGTACAGCCTACAGGTGACTAGAAGCGATTAAAAAACATAGAGTAGTATAACATATTGAATCCTAGGCATAAATGTGGATGTGAAGAACAAGAAGAAACAGGATGAGGAACAAAAAGTAAAGAACGGCATGCACAAATATGGATGCCAAACTGGTCTGCATGTTCATAAAACCAACTGGATGGTTCTTTCCAGGGAGCTGGATCACCAATCCTGGAGAAAGGAAAGCAAACAGTGCTGCAGCTATAAGAGGAGCAGCCCAATCGTGCATTGTAACTAAAACCTTCAAGAAAACACCTCAAACTTTCTGAAGAAGGAGAAGGGGGAGGAGAAGGAAAAGAATCAAGAGAAGATATATAGAAAACAAAGGGGCATTGGATGCACATTTTACATAATCTTCAACAATTCAAGTCAAATTGTGAGGGAAATAGGAATCCCATACAACTTTAAATCTTGGTACTCGTTCTAATTTATTGATTTCTTGCTTTTGTTGGATAAGGCAAAACATAACTTCCTGTAGAAATGTCCTCTCTTTTTTTTTTTTTAATGAACGTAGAAATGTCGTCTTTGATAAACTACAGACCCACATGTGCCAGGTAGTAGTTAGTGCCACCAACTTAGTCAAAAGAAATAGCTAGAAGGAGTTAGCAAAAGTGCTTTTTGAAGTGCTCTTATCTTCTCCCCTTTTGATTCCTTTCATTTGAAGATTTTGGGACATCATATTGCATTTTTTTTTCTTTTAACATTAGACAACACAATTGTTATTAATTCTTATTTTTCCTCCATAAAGTGGTTAATAATTAAATCCTTTTGTAATAACTATCTATTTTTTATTTCGAAATTTTATAGTGAAATACCATTTATATTCTAAGCAATTTCCAACGTAGAGAGGGGATTTAGAAATTGACATCGAATCAAATATCCTAAAAAATATCGCAATTCTGAAGGGCATTAAGTAGATAAAGATAAATTATTTATCATGAAGTATTTTTGTTTTTATTTTTTATTTTATATTACATAATAAAAAAAAAACAAATTTTTTTTGTTTTTCAACTTACTCAATTCACATATCATATGACTCTTAATTGAAATTTTTTATTTCATTAACGATTTGTTAGTTTGAGTAAAATAAACTCCTTTTCACTTAAATAAAATATTAAATTTGAATTTTATAAATAAAAACATAAGTATTGAAAGAATTTATCTTCTATTAGATTTAATGCGATTTGATTCTAAATTAATATGAATTTAATATAACTTTTATATATATAAGGGCTATATTGCACCTTCTGCCTTTTAATGTAATTTTGACAAGGAAAGAAAGACATTGACAAAAGGCACCGCCCAGGTGGTGTCATTTATGTTCAATCCCTCCAAAACGTCTTGGTTTCCAAGTGTCGCTCTCAACCCTCAAACTTCAATCCTCTCCTTTCTTCTGAAGTATTCACCTTTCTTCTGAAGTCTTCACCCCCAAACAGGTTTTCCTTAAAAGCCAAAAGCTTTGCTACCATTTGGATCAAGTATCCCATTTTCGGGTCCGTGATAGCCTGAAGTCTTCGAGAAATGGCGGACTGGGCACCGGTGTTGATCGGGGTGGTGCTATTCGTGCTGCTGTCGCCCGGACTTCTGTTGGAGTTCCCGGGCAAAAGCCGGTACCTGGAGTTCGGTGGCATGAATACCAACGGCAAGGCCATCGCCGTTCACACACTATTTTTCTTTGTCATTTATGCTGTGTTAATCCTCGTCGCCCACATGCACATCTACACCGGCTGAGACTGTTCGAGGTCTGTGCAGTGTAAGCGATTGAGCTTCTAATAAGTTGATGTTGTATTGCTTGCTTAATTAGGATTTGAATGTTAAAGCAAACATCTTTTCTTCTTCATTTGTGTGAATGAAATCGTTAGTTTTGCTTTGATTTTTCCATTTTGTTATTTAATTTTAGTTTTTTTTATTCTATCTGGTGACCAACCAGTTTACCTACTCTTGGTTTAACATTCAATTGCTTGGATTTTCACATTATGTTTATGTAGTAATTTGTAGAGCAAATAAATTTTCTAAGAATTAGAAAATTTTCTGGTTAGGATCAATTAGGTTAGCAAAGGATGTACACCAGAACTCTAGTCGGATTTGGAATTCAGGACTTTGAAGATGAACAATTATTTCATTTTTCATGCCCCAAAACCACAGGAATTGTTCTCCACATAGTAAAAGGAAAAAAAAAAAAGGAAAACGTGCTAAGCCAAGATCCTAGAAAGGACCTTTACAACAGAAGAAAAAAATTGGATTCGGGATCAGAAATAAAACAGAACATTAGCTTTTTCATTTCCAAGAAAACACCATTAACTGCTAATTTCCTTCCATTGGAATAAAATATTTTAAATTTAAATTACATAACATATAAATATGATAAAATAAAAAATGAAAAATAATTTCTTTTCGTTGTGCAATCAACATCAAAAAAAAAAAAAATTCTAGGAAAACAAATTGAAAGCAAGTTGCGGTTTGCATGTGCATGTGGATCCTTATTGCAATGATTAAGAGAGTGATCATACAGAAGTATATGATAGCAAGAACCAGGAATCCAGGATGGAGATCCCACTAGTAGACATGTTACCAAACTCCACCACCCGGCCTGGTCCTCACTGGCAGCTGGAACATGAAAACTATGGACCGCAATTCTGTAGGGCACTAAGTAGAAAAAGATAAATTATTTACCATAAACTCTTTTTGTTTTTATTTTTATTTTATTTTATATTACATAATAAAAAAAAATTATTTATCCTAAACTCTTTTTGTTTTTATTTTTTTATTTTATATTACATAATAAAAAATAATTTTTTTTAAAAATTTTCTAACATACTCAACTCACATATCTTAGGAGTCTTATTTAAAATTTTTTACTTTACTAACAATTTTGAATGGAAAAAACTCAATTTCATTTAAATAAAATTTTGAGTTTAAATTTTGTAAATAAAATAAAAGTGTGGAAAGAAATTTTTTTTTTATAAAGTTTAATATATAAATATAGAAAGAGAGGAGTTAATAAAAAAAAATCTTTTACTTCTAAAAAATAAAAGGTTAAACCTCTTTTTTGGTCCCTCAACTATCGTATGGACCCCTGATTGAGTCCCTCAACTCAAAAAATCCCTGACTTGGTCCATACTGTTTACCATTTTAACCCTGACTTGGTCCTTTTGTTAAAAATCGCATGACGTGTCATATTAATTCACGATAACACTATGACATGTCAAAACACGTGGAAGACACCATGGCAAACAATAGTGATATGGAAAAAAATAATAATATGGTAAAAAATATTAATATGACAAAAAAAAAACTTTAAAAACTTTTTTTTTTCCCTTTCTCCTTCCCATTGTCTTTCCATTGGGGTCATGGGTTCCTGGCTTCCTTGGAACCTAGGCGTTGGGGTTCCTTTGAACCCGACGCTGGGTTCGAAGGAGCCCAATGCCTAGGTTCCTTTGAACCCATCCCTGGGTTCTTTCGAACCCAGGCGTGGGTTCTTTCGAACCCAGGCGTGGGTTCTTACGAACTCAGCGCTGGCTTCCGTTGAACCCAGCCAGGTTCAAAGGAACCCACGCCTGGGTTCTACGAACCCAGTGCTGGGTTCAGAGGAACCCAGGCTTGGGTTCCTTTGAACCCGACGCTGGATTCCAAGGAACCCAAGGGCAAAAACTAAAAAATATTTATGTTTTTTGTGTTTTGGTTTGGGTTTTGTGTTTGATGATGAGAAGAATTGATTGACGGAGAAGGTAAGGCAAGGAAGAAGAAGGAGAAAGGGTGCCTGTTGGGTTCGATTGAACTCAGCACCTGGGTTCCTTTGAAGAATTGATGTTTGATGAAGAATTGATGTTGGATGAGGAAGGAGAAGGTGATGTTTGATGAAAAATATATATATATATATATATGTGTGTGTGTGTGTGTGTGTGTGTGTTTTTGTGGATTTTGTTGTTTTTTGATGAATTGATCGATGAAGATGAAGATGAAGAATTGATCGACGAAGATGGCAAGGAAAGGAACAAGAAGGTGAAAGAGAAAGTGGAGGAAAAAAGAAAAATTTTTAAATTTTTATTGCCAAATCATTTTTTTTGCCATGCTGGATTTCCACGTAGGTTTA
>BPVZ01000071.1:654511-664741 GCA_020521535.1 Rubroshorea leprosula | reverse complement strand
TATAATAATTGTATATTTATTATTTATTATTCTGTACCCTTTAGTTATGTAAATTCCCCAAGTTTTTGTTTGGGTTGGCAAGAAGGTATGGAGACGCTGGGTGCTTACTATTGTTACAACAGCTTGGAGCATCTGGTGCTATAGAATAATTTATCTTGGGATGAATGCAATATTTTTGATTTAGTACAAGTAAAAAGACTTTTGATTGGATAAAAGGAAAATCAAAATCTGCTGTTTTTAGTTATGGTGATTGGTATCAATTTTTAAATTTCTGTATTGATGTGTGTGATGTAAATAAAAGTTGGAGTACTCTTTGGATTTTAAATTAATAAAAATTTTATTTAGTTGATAAAAAAATAATAACAATAATAATTGTGTAAATTCAAATTGGGACAACTTAAAAAGAGAGAGATAGAGAGAGATGGGGGAATAATAGATTTGTACAATAAGAAAATCCTAAATAAAAATTAATACTAAAAAACATGTATAACTACTCACCTATTTCATTGCAAATTGGTTTAAAGTTGAAAGTTTGTCTTGTATTTTCTTAAACATGTCTAATTTTCACAAAATCTATGCGGTGTTAAGCATTAATGACATTCGATGATAAAGCAATCAGTATACTTTCACCGTGCATAATGATCTTCTTCTTTTTTTCTTTTTTTTTGGACAAGGAAAACATGAGTTAAAAAGTTAGTATATGCTTATGTCAAGATCGAACCAAAAAAATAAATGAACTCCACCTGCTACTCATGAAGTAGGCCACATAAGCGAGTTTTTCGGGCATAATGATCTTTAATTTGATAAGCAGTTGAATCAGTTGCATTAAAAGATAATAGATATTGAAATACACGTCTTCCCCCTAATGGAGCCTCACTTATTCTCACTTATTCTCACTTATTCATTCACTCAGAGTTGATCCGTTCAAGCTTGAAACGCTCTTGAACGTAAGAGATGTAAGTGTCGGCTCTGGTATCCACACTTTCATCGCCAGTGCCACCACCAAACAACTTGTCGAACTTGTCCAGGTTAGCATCGGTGGTCGGCACAATGAAATTAGACACAGCTTTCTGCTTCGCCGGGGAAATCTGCATATAGTGATCCTGTTGGACCAAAAAGGCATTTTTCGTCTGGTTAGGCTTCACCACCTTACTGCTGTAGGGAACTGCTGGAGGAGTGGCAGACTTTGGCTGCGTGCGGTAGAATGGCATCAGCTTCGCCTTAATGGACCACCCTCTGCGCTTGTGGTTGGAGATGGACTCCATAAATAATTACAGTATATCAATTGTAATAGGATGATGCGATTGAATTGCGGACAAGAGAGTTAAGGTGGGCTCCTTTATATAGTGGTTGTACGGAAATAACTGTTGAAAAAACATGCAATTTCTTGATTAGAAGGTAATTGATATATATTCAGTTTAATATAATTATTTTTGATACTCATCTTGATTTAGTTATTAAAATATAATATAAGTATAATTGATTCAAATGATGATTTTTACATCATATATGCATAATTGTATTTTTAAATTTATTTAATTTTAATTTTAATTCAAAAAATAATAATTTTTCAATAAATATATATTGTACAATATATTAAACTAATTGTATAAAAATTAGTATTCTTCTTAATCAGATTTTTGGTCCGTCAACTATTTAATACTATATTGATCGAGCGTATATATTCTCCTTTAATTTTGTAATTAATTAAATGAACTCTTTGGAATATATGGAACCTTCTAAAGATATGAAACGGTTACGCATGAAAATAAATAGTTGTTAGCTAAGGGGAATCAGTAAAACCTACTTTTGACCATTTAATAAATTTATAGGTTTTAATCCATCATTTTATATTTTAATATTTTTAATCCTTTATCTATTTAAATCGTGAAAAATAACCCAAAATTAACATAAGTTATGACGCTTAATTATGACGTAACCGTTAACATTTTGTTACCTTTGTCCCTATCACTGCCACTTAAGCTAATTTGTGTCAACTTGGCATGCTAGGATGACTTCTCAAGGGAGGAAGATTTTTCATTTATTTTTAAATGGATCCTAGTCGTTAGAATAGAATTAAATAAAAAAAGTAGTGATATATGAATGATTTTTTTATATTATTTTTATACAATTTTTATATATTGTTAAATGAATAGATGTATTTAATATTACAAGTTCTAAATAAATAAAAAGAGTTAATAATTTAAATGACACGTAAAATTTTCTCAAAAAATGATTCCTAAATTGTTTTTTTTTTTTTATTAACTGTCTCTATTAACATCAACCTATATGTCCTAATTAAGCCATATCAGGACACTAAGGTGGATATTTGCAGCCGTTTAGATGTTATTTTAAGATATATGGCTTAATTAGGACATATATGTCATGTTATATGTATTATAGGTTGATGTTTATAAAGACAATCAATAAAAAAATGATTTATGAATAATTTTCTTATTATTTTTTATGATAATTTTACGTATTATTTCAATAATTGATTATTTTTATTTACTTAAAATTTATAATATTAAACGTATTCACTTATTTAATAATATATAAAAGTTATATAAAAATATAATACAAAAAAATTATTCTTGTATCAGTAAATTTTTTTAATTTATACACGATCTATAATATTAAACGTATTCACTTATTTAATAATATATAAAAGTTATATAAAAATATAATACAAAAAAATTATTCTTGTATCAGTACTTTTTTTTATTTAATTCTATTCTAATAGTTGGAACCCACTTAAAGATAAGCCGGAAATCTTCCGCCCTTGAAAAGTTATGTTAGCATGTTAAGTTCGCACAAATTAGCTTAAGTGATAGTGATAGGGACAGAAGTAATGAAATGTTAGTGGTTACATCATAGATGTTATAACTTGACGTTAATTTTGGCCTCTTTTCTTTAATTTTTTTTTTAGATGAATTAAAATTTTATTATAAAATTGAGTACAAGGGGTACTTTCCCATAGACATGATTAGAATGAAAGAATCTTTTCTTTAATTTAAATAAGTGAAAGGTTAAAAATATCAACATATAAAATGAATAGTTAAAATTTACAAATTTACTAAGATAAATAACTAAAAGTAGGTTTTGTTAGGGGGAATAAGGGGAGTGTAGGGCCTTATCAGTTAGGCAGGCGTTACAGCAGTGGATCCTACCATTCCCATTACCATTCCATACCAAGCACATCGAATATGTTTCTTCTCTCTGGTTTGCTCTTTTGTCTTTGTGAATGCTAGCTAGCACAGCATGTGCCTGGCCGGCCTTTTCATGATTTAATTAATTAATTATATTAGCTAGAGAGGAATATATATTATTTAGTACTGATTAATTAATTAAATTAAATTAAATTAATGAGTAGTTTATATAGCTATAAAAATAATTAACATCCTGCCTACAAAGTGGCAGTTAATTAATTAATTAATTAATTACAAACCAAGACAGATTTTGAGCTAGACGTTCTCCCTCTTTCTCCCTTTTTCTTAGCAAAGAGATCAGGTCCAAGATCTTGTATATATTATTAATGTTATGTTATGCTGGAAGGATAAGGATAGTGTCGTTTTCAACATTGATCAATCTCTTCTTCTTCTTCTTCTTCTTTTTCTTTTTTTTTTTTTTAGTGGATGATCAGTCTCTTCTTTCCAAGCATTTTTTTCAAGAATAATATATATGAGAACAAACTTTTCAACTTACTAGTTATAGCAGCAGCAAGTTTAGTGAAAATTTGATGCAAATTAAACACCCTCTTCAATTATTAGCTAGACCCTGTTTGCTTTAGATGTTAATCAAATAAAGGTATTTAAAATTATGGGTTTTTTTTTTTTTTTAACCTAAGCATAGGTCAATGGTTCTTTTTTATCATAAATGTATATAAAAATTGATATTAATTTTAGTGTTGATGTTAAATGACTAAATTTAATTAAATAATTAATAAATTAAAGATTAATTATTACTTTTTCAATATAAATTTATAAAAAATATATATATTTATCACACCTTTAATTTTAAAAAACTCTAAAATTATAAATAATAACAATTATATATTAACTATTTGATATCAACTATCATTTACATTTTAATTGTAAAAACTGATATTCAAACCATTAATCCAACAAAACATTATTAATCTACACTTATGATTACCAAAAATAATGCAAACCTATTAATTTGTGTAAATTTCTGAGACAAAGATTCGTTCGGTTAAGTTTTAAAAGGATACACATATTTGATTTATGTTGCAACTTTGTCTTTCTTTGTTTTATTTACTCGAACATGCACTATCTAGTCATGGATAAAGTTTCCACAATGCATATTATATATTGTTGTCTCTGAACGTTTATCTTTCTTGGGTAAGATATTCCAAACTGGTCGATAAGCGTCCCACATGGCACCAACCATCATCATATATAGTGGGTACATCTCTTCCTACTAATGGATTCTCAACTTTTTCGAAAATATTATAGTTACAAATATTTATTTATTTATTTATAATGTATTATTATATAATTATTTTTTATTTAAATGTTTATTTATAATATTATATATTAATTTATTTAATGTTATTAAATTAATTTTTAAAATATCAATTTAAACAAAAAAATAAACTAAAATGTTATTAATAAATACATATATATATATATACCTTTGATTCCATTAATAATATTTTAACTATTTCTTGTTCCAACTAAACATTTTTATTCACACCTGACCCTTCGAGACATCCAATCAATTTGAGGTGCATTTCCCTTTCTCTTTCTCTTGTGAGTGGGCTTCAAGCTTGCCCCTTAACAACTTAATAAGAAAAAAACTAAACATTTTTATTCATGAAACGTGCAAGCATTAAGTCCAATCCAAATGATGCCTTTCCTCATAAGACTTATCATGCACATTTGAAGTGACTAGCCATGAGTCAAAAATCAAATGTCCTTCAAGAGAGCATATTGCGATGAAACAAAATTGCATTTTTTTTTCTTTTAGTTTTTGGTCCAATAATTGAGGGATTAAGGTTATAAAATTCTGCATTTTTCTTACGTTAAACATCTTATATTGTGGTCCTAGCTAGCTAGTCAGGGGGTTTCAATACCCATGAGAAGAATTCCACCGGCCCTACCAATGTTCTTTGGATATCAGTCTTGTAAAAGAAGAGATAACAACAGTTGGATAGATATCTGCTGATAGTGAAATGATGAGAACAAATTTTGTCTTTGTATTGGTCTCTCTCTCTCTTAGTCTTATTTTATTAGAGCCATACATTAATTATCTACTCATCTATAAATTAAGGTGTTTGTTTTAATTTTATAAAAATAGTTATTAATTGTTAATTTTAATAAAATAAATTCAATATTATGAATTATAAACAATAATAATTATTAATTATTAGATATTTATTATATACTATTAATTGTTTAGAAAAAATTAATCCAAATAACCTAATATAATTTCAAAATATTTTTCTTTGTTGTCAAAAAATCAAAACCTTATAATTGAGGAGTGTTAAGAGATATCCATTAGTTCATGACAAAAGTTTAAATACCAATATTGCCCCAAAAAAAAAAAAAAAAAAAAACCATCACTTTCACTTGTTAGTAGAGCAAAAAGAAAAAGCAAACTCCACATTAAAAAAAAAAAAAAAAAAAGCATGCAGGCTTTGTTTTGGGCTTCATGTATTGAAGCTACTGTTACAGAATCCAGCATCATCCTAGAGGTTATCCTTTTGAGGTGGAAAAAAATGGGCCTCAAATTTAAATTTATTGGGCTTTTTTGGGATAAATAATTTTTTGGGCCTTTGCTCACAACTAAATGACTAATCGTTAAAAAAAAATATATATTGGGCCGCCATTCACAGATAAATGTAAATCCAAAGAAAAGCCTTTTAATTCTCCTGCTGCGCCTGATCGTCGTCTTCCCCCAGAAAACCTCCTCCCAAATCCCGTTAAACCCTTCCAGTTCACCGCCGAGTGACTTCCCGACTTGCTCCGATTGGTGATATCTATTGGTCGTGAAGAAGATAAAGATGGGACTCACTAATTTCATATTGACTGTGGCTGGTGTTAGTGCGGTGGTTCTTCTACTGAGGAGCGATGTCAAGCAATCGGCGTCGATCTTTAGGCGTAATGTCAAGCATATACGCCAGTGGCTCGAAGAAGAATCCTCTGCTGCTTCCAAGTAAACTTCTTTTTTCTTTTCTCATTATCATTTCCATTTTCCTCTATGAAATAAATTCCCCCCCCCCTCTTTGTAATTGTTAGAAAATAGTATTTCTGCAAATTAGGTTTATGGTGAATGCCATCGTTTTATGATGGAGAAGGATGATTTTTGGTAAATTTTGAAATTGCAAAGTTAGGAATAGGAATGTGCCTGCATCAATTCGATTTAGGGTTTATGAATTTCAACTTGTAAGAAGAGTCAGTTTGACCAAATACCTCCTTTCTGGATATGTAAATGGTTGATGGTGTTTGATGGTTTTTATTTCTTTTTAACAGAGAGTCGATTCGATTGAAAATTATTACATCTTTTCTTCCTTAATATAAGATGTTTTTGAGAGAAGATGTGTGTTGTGGACTGAATGTTATACAAACACAGCTGCCCCCCCCTTAGCTTTTGAAAATTTTCAAATATGGTACATTAATTTTTATTTTCTACAAAATTTTGTTTTTTGAGGTTTTAAATTATTGGGACCATTTCAAATATGTATATAAAAAAAAAAAATTAGGATTTAGCTAAAGAAATTTTTTCTCTCTTTGTGATGAATTTTTAAGATATGATAATATGGTCTAGGTAAGAGAAAATATTAAAAAAAATCATCAAGATCTAATTAATTATATTGATGTAACTTATATAAATTTTTATATTAGTTGTATATAATTTTTTTAGTACAATTTATATACTACAAAAATAATGGTTGAATTTATTTTATTCATATAAATCATACATTTTAAATTTAAAACTGTTATCATATAGGTAACCATTTAAAAAAATAAACTATATTTTTATACTATTTATTTAGGGATTTAAAATTATATATCATTCAAAAATAACTAAATATATTTAATTTTCTCGATAAAACTAAATATATCTAATTAATTTTAAAGTTTTTCCCACATAAATAAGTGAGACATACATAAAATAAACAACTAGTATAAAAATTAGTTTAAATTATATTAACATGAAGTAATATATAACTCACAATAAAAATTTTAACCTTTCCCCTCACCCCCCCCCCCCCCCCTAACTTCAATTTCTGGCTCCGTCCCTGTACAAACATGAATGGTCTTTCTGCTTTCTACATGACATTTTGTCTATATCTTTGTAGACATGTGTGTGCTTGTTCATTTGTGATCCCGTGGTTTTGACAAGTTGGAAGTTAAGTCGTGGCTAGTCATCTCTGGTTTTTTTCTTTCATGCTGTTCTAGTCATTAGAATGAAAAATTTGAGCAATATGGTCGTGATGTTCTGATGATCACGTCATACAAATCCCTTCTCCTTTATGTCCTTTTCCTCTATGAAATATTCCACTAATTTTATGGTAAACTTTTTTTTTTGGGTGGGGGTAGTGGTGGTGGTGGTGGTGGTGGTTTAATCTCTTCTTTGTGCTGCAGACATTAATATGACTTTGGTGGTTCTCCTTTCAGGACAGGAGAGAAGGCAAAGCCCAAAGAACTGGATTCAAAGGTCCCTCCCAAGGAGGACTAGGATAGTCTTAATGACTTGAATGCTTGGTTTTCAACATATGGAGATTTATTTATAATAAGACTTGTGTAATGTATGGGTATTTCTTAGCCTCTTGAACTTGCTTTTCAGCCCCTTTTTTTTCTCATATTCATATCTCCAGAGTTGTGTACTTAAGATCCCACTTTTGTAAAGCTACAATTTTGCTTTGAAATTTTGACTATGGATTCGGCAAAACAAGTGATGTGAGGGGAAAGGAAGGCAGAATTACAAGTACCTGGACTTTTTCTTTCTTTCACTTTCACTTTATGCTGGCTGCGATACTTTTCTTTTGCTTCCTCCTTTATCTTTATGCCGCTGCTATTGTGCAGTGGATATTCCTTTAAAATAACTAGAAAGGACTGCTTGTTTTGTGAGGAATGCTAGTATTTGCTATAATATTTATTAATTTTCGATGAATAATTTATTCGAGTTGGCACTCACCTGCCTTAAAATCCTTAATTTTAGAACTAGGGTATGTTTGGTTTGAGGGGGAGGAGAGAGGGAGACAATTCTTGTATTTGGTTATTAAAAAGTTTGACAAAACAAAAGAAGAAAGAGTTCATTTAGTTTATTTTTTACTTTTATTTCTTTGACTTCTTCTAACGTATCCAAAGGAGGCGAGATTGATTCTTCTATTTATCTCTCCTCTCCTCTCATTCCGTACGATTCCCTCAAACTATGGATACCTCAAGATGATATGGTTAAACTTTTTCTTTATTGAAAAGAAAATATGTTGCTACTTAAACTTTTAGTAACAGATTCTTTTGAACGAGAAAACAAGGGTGATTCTGCATCTTATCACTTCACATTATAAAAAGCAAGAATGCAATGTTGATTTGAAAGAACAAAAATTATGTTATTTTTGGCATATTGACAAGCTACAAGTTCCAAAGGCTCAAACAAGTTCATACCTTGGAGATATTGAGAAATTACAACAAACAACAACCAAAAAAAAAAAAAAAGGGGGGGAACTAAAACAATAGTTGTCTGATCAAGACTTTAGGGTACTGCAAAAACCATAATTCCTCCCTATTATAACTTCATCCGCTATGAAGTTACAATTCTTCCTACCACTTTATTTCATACACAAGGATTGAAATGCATATCGTTCACAAAATTAAACAAGACAGCTGCACCAATATATATATATATATATATATATCTGCATGTGTAAATTGGGGTTTTGAACTCAGTAGGATGAGTAAATTTGCATCTGAGTGAGTATTTGTTCGAAATTATCGGTAGGCTTATCTATAGGATGATTATGCATCCCTTCATAGGTGGTGACTACAACGCTCTCATCTTTGGTTAATCGTTGGACTTGCTTCTTTACATTGCACCCTTGATGTGTGCACCGGTAGTAGCTTCTGCATGCACGCACGTCGAATATATATATTGTCAGTTACAAACACTAATTAACTCAATAATATTAAGAATGATCTTGTCATCTAATGACTATTAATTTCTTATAAAAGTCTTCTCATGTTAAACTCGAGACATGGATTTCGAGTCCTACCCCTAATATTAAAAAATTAATAATAATAACTCAACAATTTTGCATTTTTATTCATTAAAAAAACCTAATTTTGCACATGCAAATATATATATATAATATTGTTAAGACGAATGTAAAAATTAACTATCTAACCTGGGGAATTTGTTATTCTTAACTGCCTTTTGCCCATATTTCCTCCACCGGTAACCATCATCAAGTATATCAACCTGACTCCTGGTTTGAAAGGCATACCTAGGCTTTCTGATCTTCTTCTCCTTTTTCTTTCCGCCGGCGGAGGAGGAATTTCCCCCAACAATATTGCTTCCTCCAGATGGAGGAAGATCATGGTGATGATGATGATGATGATGATTTTCTTCCAATCTTTGAACCAAACTGTCTGTCTTCAACCTTAACAACCCATTAGACCCATCTTCATGAAAACTATTGTTATAATTAACTTGAGAGCTTGTTGTAGCCTGCATGGTCGGCGACGAACAAGGAAAGAACATTTGATAGTTCTCCATAGAAATTAATTAATCCTTGGACCTCTCTCTCTTTTTGCTATATAGCAATAAAGTATGTCAAACTTCCTCACCAACCCAAGGAAGGTGAAAATGTAGAAGATATAGAAGAAGAGATGGGCAGCTTCTTGGTGGAAAGAAAGAAAAGAAAAAGAAAAAGAAAAAGAAAAAAAAAAAAGTTCATTCAGTCAAGAGAATGTGCATGTATGGAAAAGGAAAAAAAGAGGAAAAATACAAAGTGGTATATATAAGGTTGTAGGTGTCGTAGACGGCACGAAGGGTGAAAGATAGAGAGAGAGAGAGAGAGAGAGAGAGGACCTAATTGGCTTCATTAGCGCGCGGATTGATTTGGAAAAATGGTGGCAGCGCCATCATTAGGATAAAGACATTAACACTTTACAATTTTTATCAATCTTATATACTGTATACTACCATTTTTATGTGCAAATATTTTTCTCATGGTCGGCCAAAAAAAAAAAATTCTATACTACT
>BPVZ01000071.1:597743-618559 GCA_020521535.1 Rubroshorea leprosula | reverse complement strand
ATTTTATTTTAATAAATCATAAATATTAATAATTTTATTAATTATAACTATAATTATTAATATATTATTTTTAACAATTAAATAAATATTTTATGTGACTTTAATAAAATACCCATGCCCCAATTTTGGGGTTGCATATAGGCTCATCTAATAAAGAGCTTGAACATCATATACTGGTGTAGGTATGACTGCGTGTCAATTATGTGTGGATATTTGGTATAGATACGTGGAAAGTAATGTGGCTACCAAGAAGAGAATCTATTTTCCTCCATGCACATAACTCCCAATTCTCCACGCCAAACAAAGACAGCTCCATTTTGGCTTTTTTTTGCCATCAAAATTTATCCAATCAATAAGCGTTTGGTGGTGGTTGAAGATTTGGTCTAATCCCTCTTTCGTATGCTATATATATTTTGTAATTAGGACTACCAAATATGTTAGTATAAAATAAAAAAAATAAGGGAAAGGAAAATTATTGGTATATTTTCAGTTCAACATATTTTTTTACATACTTTTAGTTTAATCATTAAAAATATAATATAAATACAATTAGTTTAACTGATTCTTGTATCATATGTACATACTTATATCATAAAATTTATCTATATTTAATTTTAAATTAAAAAATAATAATTTTTTAATAAGTGTATCATATGGTGTATTAAACCAAAATGCATATTAATCATTGTCCTAAAGAAAATAAGCATTTCTATGTAGTATCACTGTCAATTTACGATGTCTTTGAAGAGTCAAATTGAAAATAACTAATGGAAACAGGATAGAAAATTATGTGCAACTTCTACTAGTTTGCATATGAATTGTCTTGAAAACTCCACGTTCCCCACTTTTCCATCACTCTTCCACTTGCTCATGCAATTGGATAATATGGTGTATAGTACCTAATTTCCTATTTATTACATCATTTTTAATACAACCTGTTGATTTCCCGTGTTTTCTTCTCATCTCCTTCTAGATTTTTATTGAGAAATCATTTGGGGATAATTTTTTTAATTATTTTTTATATAATTTTATGTATTATTTAAATAATTAATTTTTTACTCATTTAAAATTTATAATATTAAATATATCTATTTATTTAATGACATATAAAAATTATATAATAATTTATATACAAAATTATTCCTATGTCATTACCCATTTTTATTTAAGCCCCTCAAGAGCTCAATAACTACTCTTACTTTTTTGCCCCTTTAAATTTAGAGAAATAACAATTATTTCTTTTACTTCTAGTAATTTCACCAGCATTAGACTATCTTGTTCTACTTAAATTAAAGATATATAATATTGCCTACATGGTTAGTTACAAAAATGGAATAATTATATTATTATATAACATTATAAATTTATAATCGTGATGTATTATATATAATTAAATTTTTTTATTTAAAAATTTATCATAATAACATATATATACTTATTTAATAATATATTATGATTATAATATATTATTACCCGCTTAATTAAGTCATAGACAATATCTATGTGTAGATACTCAATTGTTTGTTTCCGAGTTTTGTAATTCACTTCAAGCAGCAATTAGGTATATGCTCCTATCTACTTTAAAGAGATATTTGTTCAAATATTTAATCTCCTTGTCTTGTGCTGATTTTTTTTTTTTTAAAAGAAAAAGCATCTCATATACTATTCTATAGTAGTTCTAAAAATTTAGGAGTACTATTTATTGATTTGTTTTTTGGGGGCTCATAATCTAATCGCATTTATTCTAAACCACCAAAACTCAATCCATATCCACTAACCACCATCTAAAGCCAAAGGTAATTATTTTGATATCAATAAAAGGTTGATTCTCGTCTATTTAAAAAGGGAAAGAACTGTACTACTAGCCAATAGTATATGTATATTTTTTATAAAAAGAATATAAAGACTTTACCATAAAAGTAATTCAATTTTATACCATAATAATGCGTTTAGATCAAAAAAAGAAACGTGTGAAATTGTTTTCGTACATAACAGTTGCAAAGATTATAGTATTTATTTTCTGTCTAAAAAAAACAGAATCTAGTAATTTTTTTTCTTCTTCTTCTTCTTTTTTTATTTTAAATGAGATTCTATTGTTTCTCAGTTACTGCTCTCTTCGTCCCAGCAGTAGCCGTTTTTCGGACTTGTTTATTTTTTAAATTAATGATTTATGAAATCAGCACATTAGACCAATTGGTTCATCCACCAAATCTAAGAATTTGGTTTATGTAGGTTGAAAATTCTACTCTACTTACTACTTGCAAAAAAAACCCATTTTCACTAAAAGTTTCCCATGTTCAAAAAAAAAAAAATTTATGAAATAATTAAAGTTTTTTTAATAAAAATAATTAAAGTTAAGGATAATGATAGTAATAAATTAAGAAAAAAATTATTTTCTTTAAAATATAAAAAAATGACAGTTAATTTAAGAAAAATTTTGAATAAAAAGATTATTATTATTATTATGGTTTAGAATGAGTATTATATTATTTTTTATTTTAAAATAATTATAATTTTTTACTTTTTCACATATTAAAAATTTTAAATAATATATATTTGTTTATATTATTTTTAAAAATATAAATAAAAAGAAAATTTTAGTAACTGACAAATAATTAAAGTTAACATGTACCAAAAAAATAATTAAAGTTAACAAACAACAATAAGAAAATGGCAAATTAATTTGAAACAAAGTTTAAGTATTTTTTATATGTTTAATGATGAGTTATATAAAAAAAATAATAACTATACTTTTCTTCTCAATTTACTTTTCAATCTATTCAAGATTCAAATATAATATTTTAATTTACACTTGGCCCTTCAGACTAACTGGCATATGCCAGCTTGAGGGGCATTCCCCTCTTTTTTGGCGGGTTTCAAGCTTGTCTCTTGACAATTTGTTTAAAAAATATATATATAATATTTTAATTTAAAATCTTATTTTCTGTTGAATCACTCGTAATAATATTTAATTTAAGTTAAAATTTTATTTTGATCCTTGAACTATTATACAGACTCCTGATTTGATCCCTAAACTAAAAAAATCTTTGATTTGATCCCTACTGTTTACTATTTTAACCCCAATTTAGTCCTTCTGTTAAATATCCACCTATGTGTCTCGTTACTTGATGGGAAAAAGGATGACATGTCAAATATTAATACATGTGGAAGACAATAAGACTAAAAAAAGTGATGACATGGAAAAAATAATAATATAAAAAAATATTATGAAAATAAAACTTAAAAAATTCTTCTTTTTTTTTTTTTTTTCTTTTTCCTTCTCTTTCCCCTTCCCCTTCTCCTTCTCATTCCCCTTGGAACCCAGGGGCAAAAAATATTAAAAAAAAAAAATTCGTTTTCTTTGTTTGGGTTTTGTTGTTTGATGATGATGAGAAATTAATTGATGAAGATGAAGAAGGCAAGGCAGCCGTTGGGTTCCTGTAGGTGCTGGGTTTGATTTTGAACCCAACAAGAGATCAAACCCGACGTCGAACCCAGCAGTCGCTGGGTTCGATTTCGAACCCAGTACTTACAAGAATCTGAGGATAATACAAAAGACAACAAATTTATAAATAGATCGAACTCAACAGATCCATCGACCCAACGGCTGCTGAGTTTGAAATAGAACCTAACAGACAACAGATCGATAAACAAATTGAACTCAACAAATCCAATCGACCCAACGGTTGCTCGGTTTGAAATGGAATCCAATGCGTTTGAAAAATCAAACCAAGCAAGTGATCGAACTTAGCAAGTGATCAAACCCAACAAGCATTGGGTTCTATTTCCAACCCAGCTACAATTGGATTGAAAGATCTATTGAGTTCGATCTGTTGATTTGTTGTGTTATCCTTGGATTTAATATTAGGAGGTGTTAGGGTTTGCAAAAGGTGAAAGGAAAGTGAGAGGAAGAAGAAAGGGAAAAAAGAAAAACAAAGAAAGAAAAAAAAAAGGAAAAAGAAAATTTTTAAGGTATTTTCTTGTCATCTCATTTTGCCACGCTGTACATTCTAGGTGTCAAAATGCTTTTACATGTCATCCTTTTCTCGTCAAGTAACGAGACACATAGGCAGATATTTAACAAAATGATCAAATCGGGGATAAAATGGTAAATAATAAGGACCAAATCAAGGATTTTTTTTGTTTAAGGACCAAATTGAGGGTCCATACAATAATTCATAAACTAAATGGGTTTTAACCCTTATTTTATGAAAGAAATAACAATAAATAAAAAGCTAGTGGTAAGAGGTAATTATGGGGGAAAGGTGAGGGGTAGTTTAGAGATAGTGAAAAAAAAAGAAGCTAACGCGGTTTGGCAATAAAAAAAATGGGGGATAACGTGGGCTCAGCTGGCATTGCCGTGAAAAATACCGGCACATCTCCCGACCAAACCACATTGTCCACGTCAACCTCCTCAACTCACGTGCTCCTATCAAAACCACCGCAACCCCCGCCCCCCGTACGGAAACCAGCCAAATCGTAAGGGACAAAACGGGAAATTAAATACATGTAAGGGAGCGAGTTAGTGAGACGGGACGGGAGACCTTCGGAAGTCAAAAGTACAACACCCAGCTGCAGAAAAAAACCGCTACTTTATCCAATAAACATCTTCCACGTTGTCAAGAAAATTTATTTATTTATTTATTTATCAAAATTAGTTGTTGTGGGTTAAACGGGCTAAGGTCCTCTTACTTTACTTTTTATAGTTTCCCTTCCCTTCCCTTTCTTTTTATCTGTTTTCCTTGAATATGGGAAGAGGACGCATCCTTTGTAATTCTGCATAGAATATTTGATTCTGAGCGAATAAAGTTCTGGGAATTGTTGGTTCCTTAATTTATTGTATAAAATTTCTGCTCTTTCTTCTTTTATTGTTTTCAGTTGGGAGAATTTTTACAGATTTTTTTTGATTTTTTAAGAAATGGATGATGAGTATGCTAAGCTTATCAGGAGGATGAACCCACCCAGGTACCCTTTTTTTTTTTTTCCTTAAAATTTGGGTCTTTTTTACTGTACTACTTTCTTTTCTATGATATTGTTTCTGGGTTTTGGTCGATGTAGTGAACTCCGTGAAGGGTTATCTTAAATTATTGGTTTTGGTTCGAGTTTTAGAGGATATAAAGGTTACGGTTATTGCAAGTTATCCTTTTCTTCTTATGTATTTAATTTTTCAAACTTGAATTTTTCTTTCCTGTTCTTTTGGCTTCTGAGATTTGGGGGAAAATTGAAGTGGGGGAAAAAGAAAAAGAAAGAAAGATCGGACCTTTTTCTTTTCATTTGCATCAAAAGGTTAATAAAAATTTCAAATTTATGCATGTTTCAGCCTGAATTTTACTAAATTATGCAGCGCGTTTCTCATGTTCTGGTTACTTTTATTTTGCTTCTAAGATGAATAGTGTATGGTGGACTGACTTCAATTTATGGGTTTGTTATTGCAGAGTTGTGATTGACAATGATGCCTACGAGGATGTCACTGTTATTCAGGTAAGGCTTGTTTTGGCTCTGACTTTTATAAGGGTGCGTGAATTGTGATAGTTAGGCTACTTGGTTGGTTCAATTCCTGTTTCCCTTAAGTTGATCAGGCCTGAGTGATGTTATATTTTGATTTTCTGAGAACTTGGTTCTAGTAGCACTAGCATATGACATGTGTTATTTAATTGGATTTTCTGTTCAGGTTGACAGTGTTAACAGACATGGAATTCTCCTAGAAGTTGTCCAGGTGCTTACTGATATGAACCTTATAATAACAAAAGCATATATATCATCAGATGGGGGCTGGTTTATGGATGGTAAGCTTCATTGTCAATTTCTCAAATTGAATGAAGATTGCTAAAGGTTAACTTTTTGTTTCTTTAATTACTTCTGATATTTGATTTTTCAGTGTTTAATGTTGTTGACAATGATGGGAACAAAATCAGAGACAAGGATGTTCTCCACTACATGCAGAGGGTTAGAACTTATCTCCCTCTGATTCTATAGCCTCACTAACCCCCCCCCCCCCCCCCTCTTTTTCTTTTCCTTTTTCTTTAGCAGTAATTTGAATAGTTTTGTTTCAATTTCTGTGTGACATATCTGCACATTGGAGTAAGTAAATATGAGGCCTGACGTAAAGGTGGGCTCTTCTAAACATCAGAATGATCTTAACTGTATTACTTATTGGAGTGAAGTTCTTAGCTCTCTGTTGGGGACCAAGTAAACTTGTTTTATTTTATCTTGTTTTCCAGCTACTAAATCAAGGGTTGTGTGACCAAGAATTTCTTTGTCTGTTTGCCGTTTGCAGAAATTAGTAGTTGTCTATTGCACATTATGTTTCTCTTGTTCTCCTGGGAAAATGTTTTCCCTCAGTGTTGAGTTTCTTTAGCTTAAAAAGTTTTATTTTCCATGAAGAATGTTATCAATTAATTCTTACTTTTAAGAGGATTTAAACAAATTCTGTTCTGGTCATAGAACTTAGTTTGCTGTACTTTTTGCTAAAATACAATGTAATTAGACTCAAAATATTGACTTTGTATTGCCTGAGTTTAACCAATTTGTAGCCTTGTGATGAGGGGATTCTGTCGCTACATACTTTCCCTTTCTTTTATCCATCATCTATTCTTATTTTTTAATGTTAATTTTTGCAGAGACTTGAAAACAATGCAGGCTCTGTCTCACGTAGAGGGTCTGTTGGGGTACTACCCTCAGAGGAGCATACGTCAATTGAACTTCTTGGTACTGACAGACCTGGTTTATTCTCTGAAGTATGTGCAGTTCTTGCAGACCTCCACTGCAGTGTTGTGAATGCTGAGATATGGACACACAATTGTAGGGCTGCAGCTGTAGTTCATGTCACAGATGATGCAACAGGGTGTGCAATTAAGGATCCAAAACGTCTCTCAACAATTAAGGATTTGCTTTGCAATGTTCTCAAAGCAAGTAATGACTTGAAAACAGCAAAAATGATGCTTTCAGTCCCTGGTACAATGCATAGGGAAAGAAGGTTGCATCAGATCATGTTTGCAGATAGGGACTATGAAAGGGTTGATATGGCAGGTGTAAGGGGGGTAGAGGATGAGAGCTCAAGACCACATGTCACTCTGTTGAATATTGAGAAAGATTATACAGTAATTACCATGAGGTCAAAAGATCGGCCAAAACTGTTGTTTGATATTGTTTGCACTCTTACAGACATGCAATATGTGGTTTATCATGGCATGGTCAACACTGGAGAGATGGAAGCTTACCAGGTATGAAGAGTTTATAAAATTATCTTAGTGACAATTTTTTGGTACCTAGCAGTTATTTAACAGCCTCTTTGATCCAATCAAAACACTAGTCCACAACAAAATGAGGCCAGAATAGTTTCTTAGGTTTGACAAACCAGTTACTAAATGAAACCTGATTATGATATTGTGTTCCATATTGGGTGGAAATTTTCTCCTTAGATGGACACAATTAAATTTTTCTAAGTTTATTGTCATTGACATTAACTGTCTTCCTTTTCCATTAAACAGAAAAATATGTTTGGTTGTAGGAATTCTATATTCGACATGTGGATGGGCTCCCCATAAGCTCGGAAGCTGAGAGAGAACGTGTCAAACAATGTCTTGAAGCAGCCATTGAGAGGCGGGCATCTGAGGTATGGGAGAACTATTAAGAAACTGTAACTATAGTTGGTGTGCTACACTTGTATGTGCTGTTCTAAGTTGCATTGCTTTGCATTGCAGGGACTGGAGCTAGAATTATGCACAGAAGATCGAGTTGGACTCCTCTCAGATATCACCAGAATTTTCCGTGAGAACAGTTTGTGTATCAAGAGGGCCTTAATTTCAACAAAAGGTGGCAAGGCCAAAGACACCTTCTATGTGACAGATGTGACAGGAAACCCTGTAGATCCCAAGATCATTGACTCTATTCGCCAAGAAATTGGGCAGACTGCATTACAAGTGAAACATAACTCAAGCCTCCCACCAAAGACTCCTCAACAAGAAACAACCATGGGTTATCTCTTTGGCAACCTATTCAAAGCTCGAACTTTCAAATTGATCAGATCTTACCCTTGATTACTGCTTGTACGTTCTGCCTCAGTAGATATTCGTACAGGAATACTAGTCCTTAAACCCAAAAGATAAACATTCAGCGCTAACTTTCCAATACTGTAGATGAAAGTTAAACACACCTGGAGCCAGATTCCACCCTATTCTATAGAAGTTGCTGGTACATCTTTATATTCCCACTATGTAAGTTCTGTACAGTATAGTGTTGCATGGATTGTACAACTCTAGAAGTTTGTACAGACGAAGAAGAATCTTTGTGAATATTTTTAAACCTCAGCCAAGAAAAACATTGTAAATATCATGTATATTGTGCAGCACGTATGTATATAAATCATAGATAATGTGTCTATTCTAGATGTTCTTTGCTGCTTTCTTTGCATTAATTGGTCTTAATATCAAATGATAGTATTTATAATTGCAAGGAAAATCAACAGGAGTCTACCTACATTAGTGGAGATATCTACTAACTTTAAACGCTATTAGAGTGGTAGTATATTTTTATTTGCTAAGTATAAACACTTTCTTTTTATTTCATTGTTAAGGTAAAGGCTTTATATTACGTGCCAGATTTGGTTCATGATGTGTCTACGTAGTAGGTTATTGTTTATTATTATTATTAATTAGAATCTTATCGAGATTTATTAGTTTAAATGAAAAAAGTTCGATTTCTTTTCAATAGTGATTTGATTTCGGAATAATTGGTATTTAATGTGATTATTATATATCGAAAAATTAAAACTAAAAAAAAATTATTAATTAGAATCTTGTTTTTCATTTCAGATTGTATTATACTAGATAAAGGACAAATTTAATATTAAGAATTCGTTTTCATCTAATAATTTAAGTTAAACAATCAAATTATAAACACATTTTTGATTATTATTATTATTATTATTATAGTTTGAACTGTGCTCTCCTTGATCCAATTTTCATCGTTCCGTGAATCGGACCTTTAAGTCTAATTATTCGACTCTATGCCTTAAATGCTTGGGTGAGGCGGTCGGAGTTTTGAGTTCTATAACTGTCGTGAACTTCACAAAAAAGTGACCTGATGACTGCATACCTTATTTGAGGGGTGAAATGTTCACTCGAATCAATTGCTAACAACTAATTTACTAACTTCCTAATCATTACTTTTGTCAAAAAAAAAAAAATCATCGTCTGTAAAGTGGAATGAACTAAAAAATTGTATTTATTATAAAAAATATATTATTTTATAATTTAAAACAGGTCGGACTGTAAAATAAATTTTTTATAAGGAAAAGAATGGTGCTTCTTGATGAAACGGTGAGTGTTGGAGTTCATCAACCGTGTCTGAGCATCTGTAGCTCCCGCGCATTTTGTTCATGATGCAGAAGCCTCCAATTGAGTTAGCGACTCGGATAGGCCGAGCTATAATCTCCGCTTCGAACCACACCATCCCAACAAGGACATGGACTCCGTCTCTCGAGCATGCGCTTCACCGAATCGGTTGCCGCGGCTCATTGAGTCCGCCGCTGGTTGCTGGAGTCATCGACTCTTTCCTCTCTCCTCATCACTCTCTCGCTCTTGGCTTCTTCAACTGGGCATCTCAGCAACCGGGATTCTGGCACAATTCTCTCTCTTATCAATCAATCCTCAAATCTCTCTCCTTTTCCCGCCAATTTAGTGCCATTGACACTCTCTTGAAGCAAGCCAAAGCCCAGAGGATCTCTCTGGATTCCTCAGTTTATTGCTTTGTGATTGATTCGTTCATCAGAGGTAAGAAGGCTCAGAGCGCTTTCTGGGTTTTTAATGAAGTTAGCTCATTGAGTGGAGAGATTGGGGGTAATGTTTGTAACTCGCTTTTGGCTGCTTTAGCTTCTGATGGGTACCTTGATAATGCCCGGAAGCTGTTTGACACAATGATTGAACGAGGAGTCCCTTTGAATACTATTGGGTTTGGTGTCTTTATATGGAGGCTTTCTAAAAATATTGAATCCAGTAAAGTCTTGGGTGTGCTTGATGAGCTTAAAAAGGGTGTTTCTGAAATCAATGGGTCAATTATAGCGGTTTTGATCATTCATGGGATTTGTTTTGCATCTAGAGAATCAGAGGCATTGTGGGTGTTGGATGAGCTGAGAAGTAGAGGCTGCAAACCTGATTTTATAGCCTACAGGATTGTAGCGGAAGCTTTTCGATCAAGCAGGGATGTTTTTGAGAGGGAGGTGGTTTTGAAGAAGAAGAGAAAGTTAGGAGTGGCTCCACGGACTAATGATTATACAGAGTTTATCTTGGGTTTGATTTCTGAGAGACTGATATTGGAAGCCAAAGATTTGGGTGAAGTTATTGTGAGTGGAAATTTCCCTATTGAGGACAGTGTCCTGAATTCATTAATAGGGTCTGTTTCGGCTGTTGATCCTGGCTTGACCATTATGTTTCTTAGGTTTATGATTGAAAAAGAGAGGCTGCCAACTCTATTAACTTTGAGTAACTTGAGCAGGAATTTGTGCAATCATGAGAAGATGGACGAGTTGTTAGAGGTCTATCAGGTTTTGTCCTCTAAAGACTATTTCTCAAATATGGAGAGTTATAATGTGATGGTGTCATTCTTGTGCAAGGGTGGGAGAGTGAAGGAAGCTTATGCAGTTCTTCAGGAGATGAAGAAAAAAGGGCTAGTCCCAAATGTCATATTCTACAATTCTCTCATGGAAGCATGTTGCAAAGAAGATCTTGTGCGTCCAGCCAAAAGATTGTGGGATGAGATGTTTGCTAGTGGGTGTTCCGGAAATTTGAAGACCTACAATCTCCTTATTAGGAAGCTCTCCCAGACAGGTGAAGTTGAAGAGGCTCTCCATTTGTTTCACCATATGGTAGAGAAAGGTATGGTACCAGATGCTACAACCTACACATCTCTACTTGAAGGGCTATGTGAAGAAACAAAGTTTGAACTTGCATTTGAAATCTTCAACAAGTCTGCTGAACAGGATTTCATGCTAGCACAAAGCATATTGAGCACATTTGTGCTAAATATCTGCAAAAAGGGTATGCTCATAATATCTACCTAATACCAAATGTTTCAAGGCTCAGGCTACTTGGCTTTCTCTTAATCTCTGTGGACTCTACCATAACCTTGATTTTAAAGTTTGCTTTCCGGGGTCATATCATCAGTGATTCATATTAACCAAAATTACATTTTAGCTTGTTTTCTATTGGAACTTTATACAAGTGTTTGAAGCTTGTCTAGATAAAAGTTATTTATTGCTCAATCTTTTATGCTCCATGCAGGTCATTTTCATGTTGCATCTAAGTTGCTTCATGGACTTAATACTGATATAGGAAGTTCAGATTCACATGTAGTACTGCTAAAATCTTTAGCTGATGCCAAGGAGGTTCAGTTAGCCATTGAACACATGAAGAAGGTTCAAGAAACTTCTCCTTCTAAGTTGCAAGCTATATCTGCCAAACTTGCTGTATCACTTTCTTCCACTTCAAGATCAGAACCAATTCTATTATTGCTTCAGGCAATAGGAGAAAAATGTCTGGATGGTAAGAATGATGTTTGGAAGGAAATGCATGGATCCAGTGCTGGATATTTTGCAGCATAATTCTGATTGATTACAAGTAGCTCCATGGTCCATCTAATGCATAAAGGTTGGTTTCTTTTTTCATACAAGAGTGATAAATACATGTTTTCTACACTATGTTGTTACCCTTCTGCCAACTAGTTCTTCTCATGTTAATGGCAAGAAATTTTTATACACAAAGTACTGTGCCTCAGAATGTAAGAAATATTGAAACTAGAATATCCTACTTTTCAGTTACATCTATCACGGAAAATACTCAATTTTAGACAATGATTGCAAGATTTTTCTATGAAATGACTTTTCACTGGCTTCTTAATTTACAGGACTGTATGGTCTAGAAGGATTTCAAAGGCAATTTCATGGTCATCATCCTTTCTACAGGTATGTAATGTTGCAGCACCCCCAAGATTGTAGGATCATCCAAGAAATCTGTAGATGCTAATAAATCACCGACTGTCCACAACTCTCTATGTTCATTCCATTCTGTCAACTCAGATCTAAGTGGTGATAGGTTTTCAGGCCACCTTTCAACCACTATAAGTTGATAGTTGCTCTCCATTGAAAGGATGGTGGAAGCAGCCCCTGATCCCTCCATTGCCACTTTTTCAATGTACATTGCCCCATTATTTCCTATGATCATGACCCTGAATTCATTCACCATGTCATTGTCAAGTCTCTCCTCCACATTGTAACCAGTCATAGTTCCACTGTAGAGAAGCCGCATTATTGTCAAGTTGACATTGGATGGTCCTGCCATCCTTAGCTGTGTAGTTATTGCCTCTTGCAACTCCGCCCTACCCAAGAAGAGAACTGCAACATTTTTTGAAGATCACGTTGCCGAGATGTGCCTTAAGCTTCTGTGGGTTATACACGAACAAGGTACCTTATGAAGGACATTTTGGTCGGCAAACTGCATGGCCTTTCTTTCTATAAGATTGCATTGCACCATTGGCATGAAATCTCTTGTAGACAACTAAGACAAGGGAAGGCTTTTATTTTTAAGTTAGTGGCTAGGGCAGGGAAGTCTTATCTGTTTTGTGATGTGCACACCGAATCCAAATCTCAAACTCTTAGTTGAAGTTTTTCTTTTTTATAAAATTTATTAATATTTGTTCCTATTATTCTGTTCAATAAAACCAAGATTGTTTAAAAAGTAATTTTATCATTCAGAATGTGATTTTCTTTACTAATATATACCTTTTCCTGACTGTGTTAAGATCAAGTTGGCTCGCTATAAACATGTAGAATTAATAAATTATAACCATGATGCTATAGAATTTCTTTTCTGAAAAAAGAATCTGTAAAATTACCATGCAAAATGGCTTTGAAATTAACTGTACAATATTTATTTACAGAAAGAATTGGGTAATAATTTACAAGAAAAATACAGCAGAAGATGGATACAGTATGAGATGGGTACATTTGGTTAGTCTTCAAGTCGTTGAATTTCGCCCATCAGTATGCGGTTGCTGGTTACCTTGAAGCCAAGGAGGGCAGGGTCTATGTGTCTACCCTTTTTACCCTTTTTCTTGCCACTGCGCCCGGCTTGTGAACCACCACCATCAGATGACTCCCAGGCAGGGCCATATGCTGCATCGGCCCCATGCTGTACTGGTTTCTTAAGAACATCCATAAATGATGCCTCCGATACTGCAGTATCATTGCATGATGAGGTCCTCCTGCAACGTACATCTCTTCCTCCAGATGCCTGGGCTTCTGCTGTCCTGCTTGCAGCTGGATTTCCTGCAGCCTCTTGATTTCCTTCTGCAGTTGTCATCATTCCCCAATTGTATATCAACGGATGAATGTAAGTAAAAGCACATATATTTACTCATTTCCTCCAATAAATCAATATTTGAAAATATATTATATACCATCAGAACTTGCAAGGTTTGTCGGAGTCTTCAACTTGATAGGTGTCTCATAGTATGCATCAGTAAACACATCGTGCGATGAAATCTGAGGCATGGGTGGGCAATTCCGCAAAGTATTGTCAATTTTTTCCGGTAATGTTGAGGGTAACCTGTTGATACAGATATCATTGAATGAAACATGGCAGGCATCATTTCCATCGTCAAAAGTTTATTAAGAAAATAACAACAGCCATTCGTGCAAGTTCATAAGTAGTGCATATGCTCATACCCAACCTTGGTATAACAAAAGGAGATGGTTGCACTGTCACTAATCAGATATTAAGTTAAAAAAGGTTACAGATGCCTCAACGTCAAGTAGGAAAGTTTCTAATCATGTCAAGTTACACAAATCTTAATTCCAAGAAACTCCATTAGCTTTATCATTTTATGCAAAAAATAACATGAAATAAACAGATACCTTTCATGTCAAGGAGCAGAAGTGTGTCATAAAATTTAGGCTCACAGGCAAACAGAAAGGTTTCACGGCAAAGAAACTCATTTCTTTTTCAAGCTGAAAAGTTGGTTCCTCAATAAAAAAATTAGACATGTGTGCTTCGTTGCCCAAAAAAATACAGTAAACTTGGAGATAAACGTGAAAATAATACAGCAGTCAAAAAAAAAAAAAAAAAAAAAAAAAAAAAAAAAACAGAAAAGAAAACTACCTGTCTGCAGAATTATCTTCTCCAAGTGATTTTAATCCAATTTCATAGCCATATACACCTCCATTCATACCTGTGACATTCCAGATACATTCAACATTTGTTTTAATTAAAAATTTAAAACGGGATCTACGTCTGAAGGGCTTTAGGAAGTAAACTTGATGAAAATTACCATCACTGCTGAGAGAATTCTGTCTGTTGTGGGAATTAATTGGTAGCTGCCTACTGTCCACTGCACCTCCTGCTTGCTCCACCAAATTATCTTCGAAACCTGAAACAGACCTCATTTTTCCAATCATGCCTTTCAACTCATTTTTATCCTCCTTCCCATCCACCTCTGCTAACTCTCTATCCACAGCTGATTTGTTAAGCAAGCTAGCATCTACAAGGGTGGTACTAGAAGAATCTTGAGAGCCAAACAAGAGTAATTGTTCTTTGGCAAATCTGTCAGAATTGGACTGAGGGGGCAATTTTTCAGTGTTTCCCACGTGGTTAACTTCTTTGCTCATAGGAACTCGAAACAAATGCTCTTGCAACAAGGCACTTGAGTTGCAATTTTGAGGACCTTGGAAAAATGTGTTGTTCACACTGACTTCCTGATTTAAGAAATGATGGAAGGGAACATGTGAAGGATGTGGCTCAGATACTGGCCAAAAGGTTCCCTGACCTCTGGGAGATGGCACGGAATGTTGATAATCAATTTCTGATGTCTCTTCAGATCGAATATCCAGTTTTTGCTGGAGAAGGTTCATTAAAGCTGTCCTTGAGTTTTCATCAACTCCTCCAGCTGATGCCCAAACACCTGACTCTGCAGAAGTCACAATAACTTCTGACTCCTTTCTTTGCCACTCAGAATTCTGCATACCTTTTCCAATCCAACTATTTTCCAGCTGTCCATAGTTCTCATCACAATAACTCCCTATCGCATCTTGATGGGAAACATAAAAATCACCTGACACTTGTTGAACAAATGATGGGTTACCAGAAGAAAAAGAAACCAGTTTGTCACTGGATGGTATACATAGTTGTCCTTCTGATATCTTCAAAGTATTGATGCTATCCAAGTTTATCCCCGGAGCAGAAGCAGGAACAGAAACAGACCTCTCAAATGCTCTTGAACTGGGGTCAAAAAACGCTGGCTGCTGTTGTTCCTGCAAGACATGATTCTGCTTAGGCTGGCCAAATTGCTCATGATGAGACAAAAGTCTCTGCTGGTAAAGATCTGAAGCATTGAAACCAACTGATTCAGCCTGGTGATGACCAGAGGAATTCCTGATAAACCGAGCAGGTTCCTCAACAGACCATGGCCCAGGAAAGTCTCTTTCCACCTCCATTCCAAACTGTTGCCTCAATGCTGCAGATAACTGCTGTGCCTGCAACTGTTCTTGTTGAAGGCACAGCTGCTGTTCTGCATGGAGCATATTTTCATGCTTTGCTTGTGATATAAGGTCCAACAAATCAGTTTGCTGCCCTCGCAGTGCATTCTGGGCAATTTTTGCTTTGATGATCTGCTCCACAGATGGGTCAAGGTGCCTTGAAGCATGAGCACTCTGTTGCATTTCATGAAGAAGATTAATCCTTAATTGAGCCTGATCAAGTAGGTTGTCTCTAACATGATCTATCTTTGGCTGCCCATAACCAGGATCTAACATCTGACGCTGCAGCATTTGCTCAAGAAGCAACTGTTGAGCTTGAGATTGCTGTTGGTGCTGCTGCTGCAGCAACTTCATCTGGTTTTGACGAAGCTGCTGCTGCTGCTGTTGTTGAAACTGAAGTTCCAAAAGATGTTCCACATCTGGTGATGAATGAACTGAAGGCTGGAGATTGGGATTGTTGCTCTGCATAAGATTGATACCTAATCCAGTCAAATGTGGAAAGAGATTAGGTGACAGATGATTTTGCTGTCGAATTGGATCTTGCTGCAACTTTTGCAGCATCAGATGCTGTGCTAAATCAAAACCATAATCTTGCTCCCTGTGAGATATTGGAAGAGAACCTGCAGTCCCTAAATTAATGTTTGAGTTAGGCAGACCATTTCTTATATACTCATCAGACCATGTCTCTGGAAGAGATGGTTGTTCAGCCACTGTACTAACAGAGCTCTGACCAGCAAACATGGCATCTCTATTTAGCAGAGGATCATGAAAGTGACCCCTATCACTTATGCTTGATGCCATAATAGATGATTGAGAATGTCTCAAAGCTGAGCTGCCTCTCTGCTCAGACATCAACTTGCCAAAAGGATGCAAATCATCATGATGATGAGATGGCATGATGGTCCGTGAAAATTCATTTTGAAGGAAAGAGTGTCTAACTGGATTTAAAAGTGAACTACTGAAGTCAGAATTAGGGTTTAGATGGTTGCTAATACCACTTCCTAGCCTTCCTGGAAAGATAATGTCTGCATCAAATAAGAAAAGCACACATCATAACTAGACATAATAAATAAAATATAAATTGAACAGAAAATCAAAACAATGTAATTCACCCTCTTCTGGAGCAGCAATGCTGAAGCTCTGATCTTCGGGATGCTGGTGCTCAGAGCGATAATTATGATTAGCAGAAGCAGACACAAAACCAGATGAGTTCTGCTGTTGATCACTTAAAACAACAGACCTTTTCAAGTCATAAGCATGAGCCTGGGCAGCATCGGTGGGTTGTAAGCTGGTAACTGAATTATTGTTGGACAATGGCCTACCATTTATTTTTAAGTGTGGCATGACTTCACCAAGTTCCTGGAAAGCTGATCCCTCAGGGGCATCTGCCAATCTAACTGGCAGATCTGTGCCAAAGTAGCCTTGCTCAAACCATGTAATAATGTCAATCCCCAAATATGGTCCCTGTATAACCCCTTGAGGATCAAGATAGCACAAACTTAAGTCTTCTGGAGGGATAAGACTTCCCAGAGTACATGCCTCATTATTGCCCTTAAGAATGAGCTGATCACTGTTTGGGGTTGGCTGCAGCAACTGAAAATCAAATAGAGAACTTGAATCCCCTGGAAGCTGGTTAGCAACTTCAAAAGGACTAGCTGATTTGGTAACTGCCACATTAGAGTGCTTCAGAAACTTCAAATCTGCCACTTGCTGGTTGTCAAAAAAATTCAGTTCATCAATATCATTTCTCAAGCTACCATTCTTCCTATCCAGCACCAATGAGTCAGTTACAGGCATTCCAATTGCTGATGGACATCTCTGTTTCTCTTCTTCCAAGGTGTTAGTTTCTGCAAAATCATGAGCAGAAAAATTCAGCACTATAAATAACTAATACTAACGCAAAGGACCGCCAGTTTCAATAACTTGATAATGAATTTGCCTACCCTGTGCCATAGCAATCTCCAAGTCAGATACATCTAATGTCTCAGCTCCACTCTCCTGACAATTATTGTCTACAGCAACCTTCTCCCAAGATGCAACCATTTCTTCTTCCCAGTGAACTGAGGAGTTTTCCGCATCTCTGAAGCTTGGATTTGATCCCCCATTCATGTCTCCTAGTAGGTTGTGTGAAACGTCACTGCTTGTAATTTTTCCTTTCCAAATATCTCCCAGGACAGCCTGCAAGAATCATAGTTAGCCAACTTGATGCAAGGAACATAGAAGGGATAGTCATGAATAGGTCTTCTGTGTAAAAATAAACTACTGATTTCATACCTCTTCCTCTGCACCGGGAGGAACAAAAGCCAATGGCTCAATGGCATCTGTCTGTGTTATTGGCGCTGCATGGTCCATCATATCAGGTGCGGCATCAAAATTGGAAACAGTTTTTTGCTTACGGTAGATGTCAAGAAGTTTAGCCCTAGGATAGAAATATGCACCACCAGTGTTATTTTTTCCTGTGAGAATGGACCCAATGACAGATACAGAGGGACCCTCCCCAGTGACATTAGACCCTCCTCGTCCTGGAGCAAATCGGATATTTGATCCCTCTCCACGTCCCCTCCCCAACCCAAATCCTGGGGCATTTCGCTGTGATGCTGAACCAGCTGCATGAATTTCCAAACGGTGTCTTGGCCTCCATTTGTCACGAGAATCATTCTCATTCTCAGCAGCTGTGCGGCTGCCACTAACAAGAGATTGCTTATCAGTATGAGTATTTTCCTTCCAAGCATCTGTCTTCTTCTCATTTTGAGAATCCTTCTCTTTCTCTTCAGGACCCCACCTTGAAGACCATTTACTATCTCTTCGAGATTCATGCCCAGAACTCCGACTGTTCACATCATGCCAACGATCAGAAGATAAAGGTCTATTTTCAGAAGCATCTCTAGAAGAGCTGAGATCACCACGACGATCTTCTTTTCTGCGATCTCTTCTACCAAGTGAGCTTGTTTCTCTCTCTTCTTCACGCCAGCGACGATTACCTTCAACACCAGACGCAGGCCTCCTCCATTCTTTCTTGTCCTGAGATCCATCCGAACGCCAACTATCTTTCAGATTGGAATGAGTTGATGCTCCATGGGGCAAAGAGTTGGGTGCTTGTATTTCCTGTTGATTTTCCAGTAACATTGAATAAAAAACGTGGAAAATAAAAACTCAATGAATGCAAGAAATTTTACTCGTCATGAACTTAAAGACAAAACGAATTTCTTTTCAATCATGCTAAACAACACCCACTTTAATAATGTTGAAGGAGCATGTCATACAATTAGCTCAAAAATTTTCAAAAGGCTAACTTTTACCATTACAGTCTTGTTAATTTGGCCATATCCTAAATACCAATTAAGAATGAGGTGCTCAAACAAGAAACAAGCACACTAAATTCCAACCCTGAAATAGCGATCAAATGCATCTTGGTGTAAAAGAAAAAAGAGAAACAGAATGTCTTACTGGAACAGATGATGCTCCAGTAGCAAACATCTTGGCATCAGCCGATTTAGCATAAAGCCATTGAGGAGAGAGAGGCAAACTGCTATCTGAAGCTGAATGATCTGCATTCATAAATTGAATACAATCAAGACTAAAAGTAAAGCTCTTGAATTTCCAATGATACAAAGTTTGTATGCCAAAGAAGTACCTTTTGTTACATCAAGCAATCCCAACAGTCTCTTCTCCTCAACATTAGCTCCTGAAGCATCACCTACAAAACAATTATGAATTGGTTATGAGGAGAGAAAAGGGTACTATAATCTGAGAAAATAAATAGAAAGAGACAAGAAAGCAAAAGGCAAATATTATACTTAAAAAGATAATGCAAAAACAAATAAAAAGACAGACAGAAATGAAATAAAAGGAAGGTTTTTACCGGAGGAGTGTTGAAAAGAGGGGTTGGAGGAAAAGAGTTGATCGGGGAGGCCCAATTTCGCATCAGCCATCATCAGAAGAAAATATTTTGCAGAGATCGGGAAACGCTTGTCTTGCTGAGGCTCAAAGAGAGATCAATTGGGCGGGGAATTGTTCATAAAGGAGATAGATTTCTAGGGTTTGTGAGGTTTGAGGGATTGGGAGAGAGAGCGGAGGAAGAGAGGGAATCAAGGGAGGTAGGCAGGCAAGTGTATTGATCAATTTGATCTCATTCTCATCTGAAACAGAAAACTGCGAATTTTTTTTTTTTTTTAAAACAGAGTTTGTAAAAGAAAATAAAATTTATCCTTAGTTAAATGCCTTTTTTTTTATTAATTTAATTGCAACAATTATCTTTCGTCTCTTATCTTATCTATAATATATTTCATTTTCACTCAAATAAAATAATTATTAAACTATTTAAAGTGTTGATAATTAAATATTTTTTTATTATTAGTAAATTATCAATCAATCATTTAATTAAATTTACATATGTAATAATATTAAAATTAATTTTTATAATTTTTTATACAAATTAATGAAAAATAAGATGCCTTAGATCTTTGAAAATATTATTTTGAGAATACTCCATTTCTTTTGCTTAAAAAAAAATTCCCCCTCCCTCTAGAAGAACCAAGTTTAGCCCTTTGCTAGTGGTAATATACAAGCTCTACCCTAAAGGGGAAAAAACCATTTCTCTGGCGATATTCAATAGTTGATTTGCTTGAGAAGACAGGGAAAAGATGCGCATTAAGCGATCGAATAGCATTTATACAAAGTAGTAACATTCTTTTCTTTTCCCCTTTTTTTCTTTTTGAAATACACAAAGATAATAACTTTAACTGAGTTGAAAACTTGAAATAGTTGCTTATGCAAACCACCAAATAAAAAAATATATAAATATAAATCTGCTCAATACTATCGACAATAAAGTAAAAATCATAATGCAAACATGGAGTGTAAGAATAAATGATGCACCAGTAGCTCCTCTTGTATCAAATAAAAGGTTGTGTGCGCCTAAATTCTGTGATAAAGAAGGCAGCTTCAAGCTTACAGAATACTTAAAAAAAGTATTTTACCAGAAAACTCAACCACAACTTGCTACTAAAGAAATAAAACCTCTTGATTTTATATTGTCAACAACCTCAAACAACAAAAATGATATTTGGCTGCCAGCCTAGATGTCCTCAGTACCAAGATATGAAATTTCCTAGTGGATTTTAGGTCATTCTCTGGGCTGCTTCCCTTGCTAGTAGCTTTTCTCTGGCCTTGGTCTTGGCCTGTGATTTGGAACCCATGATGCCACCACCCCACTTCTTCCTATACTCATCATACTTGTCATTAAAGTTGGCCTGGAACAAGACACAACAAGATGAAATTAAACGTCCAA
>BPVZ01000071.1:585324-597643 GCA_020521535.1 Rubroshorea leprosula | reverse complement strand
ACTGATGCAGTTTTCTTATGAACAATCTATTACAGAGACAGGCAAGACCATTTAGTCATCAATCAATAACTCTGCTCAATAAGTTGTGCAAATTCAAGGTAACAGAAGTAATTACCGCTCCCAAGCGTGCTTTTCCCTTCACAATGCAGTAGGGCACCTCCATCTTCTTGCACAAAGCAGGTAACCAGACAACCAATTCTATGGGATCCACATCATGTGCAATAACAACCAACTGTGCTTTTTTCTGCAAAGAAAATGCACTTCAACAAACTTGTAACCACAAAGAAGTACCACCATTCAGATGACTGGTGGTAATAGTAGACATGCAATAACAGATAACCATTAGAGCAGAAGTTACCTGCTCAATAAGGTAGGTGACATGGTTGAGACCATATTTCACAACAACAGGCTTCTTACTCTCAACAGATTTTTGTTCAGCCTCTGCTTGCGCCCTTTTCAGCAGACGTTCCTTCTTCTCCGCTTTGTCCTCAGGTCTGTACTTGAGAAGCATCTTGAACAAGTTTGATGCTGAAATAGTATATAAGCAAAAAAGAGATGAGAAACTTCTAACATTGTCCGGGGAAAAGAAATTAACCACAACAATATGCACAAACTATGAATAATGAAATTATGGTCAAAGGTGAAAATCAATTCATTAATTTTACGACTCATAAGCACAAAACTCAAGGGTAATAGGAGAGTTCCAAGTCCAAACTACTTCCAAATTGCACATTCAAGATTAAATACCAATGTCCTTAATCTAAACATGAGAAAGTAATATATACCAAATGAATTAAAACTTCAATTGTTGTTCAGGAAACATACATACCAGTAACCTTGTCAAGAGTCTTGGTGAACTGGTTCAAAGCAGGAGGGACCTTAAGCCTCTGCTTGAGGATCCTCTTCTGCCTTTGAATCCTAACCACCTTAGGAAACCTGACAAAACGGCTCAAATCCCTCTTAGGAGGCAATGCTCCTCCAATCCCAAACTGCTTTGGCCTCTTCTCAAACAACGGATTTACAACCTTCTCCTATACAAAATAAGGAAAAATGTAATTGAATTTGATTGAGTAGAAAGCTAGTTCCTTCAAGATAAAAAGTAGTTTTATACAAGACAAGTACCGGTTTCTTCTTGGCTGCAGCCACAGGAGCTTTTCCAATTCCACTTCGTTTTGGAGCCTACAGAAACCGAGTGAATCAACAAGAAAGGCAAAACCCAGATGCAGACATTGGAAAAGGCATTGGAAAACCAAAGCATGATTCATGATTGAGGGTTCATGAATCAATGAATAATAAACAACAAACACTAAAATCTTTGAAGAGATGACGATAACTCACCATTTCGGCAGACGTTGAATAAGCTTGTCGATCTTAGCTCTGCTGACAAAAGAGGGCTAGCCTAAAACCCTAACTTTGATGCTTTTATATATGAGGATCCACCTCCGAAGACTGCAATTTGGGCTTGTTTTGGACCCCTTTTTTTTATTTTTTATTTTTTTTAATTGAGCTTAGATTTAGATCTATATAAATAACTAATAATAAGGTAAATTGCATATGGGTAATTTTGGGCTCAAATTGGGCTTTTTTCGAGAACCTTTGTAAATAACGAACACAAGCCCATTTTGCATTTCCTGCAAATGATTAGGGATAAGCATTTACGGGTTGGGATAGGGTATAAGTTATATTTGGAATTTAATTTAGAAAATTTTTAATATAATTTTTTAAATTTGGAATCTATTTAAATACTCCAAAATTTATACTTATTACTTAATTCAATAAATATTGAATAATTTGTAGATAAATACTTATGCACTTAATTTATGAAAAGAAGAGCTTTAGTGTGAAATGTTATTATCACCTACTTATGTATTTAGTTTAAAATTTATTATTTATTTAAGTTATTATTATTGCATACTTGATTTGTTTGGCTTATAAGTTTGGAAAATGATTTTTGTATAATTTTTTTGTATAATTTAACGTATTATTAAAATGATTAGTTTTTTTAATTCTTGTAAAAATCATGATATTGAATGCATTCACTCATTTAATAATATATGAAAGTTGTATGAAAATGTAGTATAAAAAAATTATCTTTATAACATCACCTTATAAGTTTTAATTTAACTTTTATTTCTATTTTTTATGTTTTATTATTTTTATTTTTAAAAATCATTATTATTATATAAATATTAAATATAATAAATACATATAAAATTTTAATTATATAAATATAAATAATATTTTAATTAAATTAATTAATTAAATAGATCAAATAAACAATACCAGACTCATATATTTATTATTTGAGTTAATATTTATAAATGTATTATTTTTATACCTATTATTTATTCTTTTTACAATTATATCCATACCTAATGCTTATTTCCTGCATACGACAACGACATGGTCGAAACGGGAACGCAACATGAAAAAAAAAATTTTAATTTTTTTCTTCTGATCGGCACGCAACAAGAAGGAATGATCGTAGCTGAACATATGGACAACAGAAACGTCATCGTCTGCGACAGTGGCACCTGTATTTCCTCGTTTGTTCTCTCTTCATTCTCTGTGATCCACACAAGAAAAGATTGCGACTTTTGGCAGCATCGAGCATTCAAAAACTCAAATTTAGGCACTTAATCATCTACTAAGCTCGATTTCACAACTTTGGTAAGTCGGGAAAAGTTGCATATTTGGGGGCTGTTGTTTTAGACTTGATGTATAGTTCTCCTGGAATAAATTTACCATGTCCTTTTATTACCGAAAATGGAATTTGGCTCAAATTCACATTTATTAATTTAAAATTTTTAATTTAAGATCAAATTTAAAAATTTTAAATTTTATAACATCACAAAGTTAACTTTTTGATATTAAAAAAAAAAATGTCCATCTATTTGGGGTTCCAAACTGCCAACTCTGTTTGCTCTAGGTATGCAATAAACAGGATTGATTTTGATGAGACTGTTAGGAAATCAAAGAGAAGCTCTGCTATGTTAGGTGAACGAGGCAACAAGTATTCTACTTTCGCTGTGTAATCTGGATTGATTTTCTGGCAACTTACCGTCTAATTGCCACTTTTGTATTTTCTTGCTGTTATGATTAGAAAAGGTAATGTAAATTAGGAGGAACTCCCCAATGTGGTATACTAAATGGGTCACGTTCCTTCACGAGAAGCAGGTGGAGTTCGCTTGAACTTGATTCTATCGATGATCTGAACAAATATTAATTTTTAATCAGTATTTTCCTTGTCAAAAAAAAAAATATAAATTAGGAGTTGAGACCATCATCCTTGTCAAGCATTTGGGAAATCTTTTATGTTCTTTTTCTCAACAAATGTAGAAAGTAATATATTTATCTTGGATTTATTTAACATGTATTTTAAAGATATAAATTAAAAATATATTTATTAAATTTTTTTCATTATTTATTTGTATAAAAAATTATAAAAATAAATTTTATTTTTTATTAAAATATTTTAATTGAATAATTAATAAAATTAAAGTCAAAAAATTTTTTTTCCAAAAATTAATAATGAAAAACATAATAAATATACACTTAGAGTGTGTGCTTAGAAAATTCCATTTATCTTTTATGTACTAAGATGGTTTTTCATACTTGCACAAGCTACTGCTGCCGATTGAGGATCAACCACCAAGAAAGCATATGGTTTGCAGTTCTTGCAGGAATTACCAAGGTATATATTTATTTGACATGGATGGGTACACGAGTGGTGAATGCTAATAAAAGCGTTCAAGGCTTGAGTTTCTCCTATGAAATGGCACGATACAATTTGCTGATCACCACCTGATCGAAGACTTGGGATTTTCTTCCAACATTAATTGAAGTCACCCAATTCCGTGGGTAACTTGTGTAGGACTAGGATGCACCTGAATTTCACTTGAAAGAATGAATTGCCTGTGTGGGCAAGTGTAGCCAGGCTGGACCTCCTGAGAGCATTTTGTGGTGTGTAACAGCAGTGTCCAGCAAAAATCTTACAAAGTCGGCAAACAAATTCAAAAGGGTGTTTGAACTGCCTATAAGACCCTGTTTGAAGCTATCCTGGTTGCATCCAATTCTGCCCATCTAGAAGCTCATCCGGCAAATATTCAACTAGGCAGGAAGGGTATGCTACCAAGAGACAGAGTAGGACGGACCTATGATGAAAGGGTTAGGTATAGAACTTATCTGATTATTCCTCTTTCAAAAAAAATATCTATAATTTCAAAGTTTAGTAATTGTAGGTCCTACCTGTTAAAATAAAAATAGTACACAATCTTCCAAATTATAGACTTTATTAGTTAAAAAATACAATAGACCCTACTTAGTATTTGATCCTGATTTCGCCTCTGCCATGGAGATCATCTTGAACTTACGTCCAAATACATGTAAAGCAACACCTTTTTCTGGGGACACTGTGATAAGGACTTTAAATTCATTGATTGTTGCTCTTGTTTGTAGATTGAACCTGAGAAAGACAACTCTCAGTTGTATGTAGCTAGATTGATGAATGATGAAATGAGTTTCCTTTGATTTATGTAAGATTCAATCATTTCCTTCAAAAATCTCTGCATAGTGGATATGCCCTTGGTCAGGTGATGAACAGCTAGCGTTGTCGGAGGCAGGGCAGTGTGGTGGTCGTCACAACCACTACTAGTATTATTGCCTTATTCAATAAACTTCCTTGCATATTCAATTACCAGTCTAATCGATTATCTATTAATATCTAATGTCTAAATGATAAATTGTACAAGAAAACTAGCGATCTAATGATGTTTTTTTACAGCATTTGATTATGACTAGCCAACAAATTTGGCGTCCAAAAACAGAACACATAGTCTCAAAGTCTTCATCATTTTTCCCATTAATTTAATAGAGGTAAACCGCCAATCTGATTAAGATGATGTATCATGTTGAAAACACAAGTTTGTGACTCTGGCACCCAGGCTGTATTGCTGAAATTTAAGGTAGATAACTACCCTATCTTGCAAATAAATCAACCAAGCCCAACCAAGTGATTATTCACCTTGGTTAATTTGATATATATCTATCTATATATATAAATATTTTGTTGAGTATATCTAATGCAAGGGTGAATTGTTATTACAATAACTTGATGGGGTAAGCAAGAAGGTAACTTTTTTTTTTTGTTGACATTTTAAGATCGATTGTTATTAAAACAATTATTGCGTACTTATACACTAAATTTTCTCCAAATGATTTAAAAAATGCATTTTATATTAACCTAATGTATTAAATAAATTAATTTTTTTAGATACTAATTCAAAACTTATTGCACTTATTGCACCCAAACTTTTGGGGTTGTAGGCAACCTAATACTTTTCTATGTGATAACGAAAATCAGATTATCAACTTTCTCAAGTTTGAACAAAGAAATTAACGTCAATCACTCGAGGCAAAGAAAAACATAATATAGTTGAAAAGGAAAACCAAAATTGGGATGCCAACCCCACCAACCTATTAGCCCATTTCAATCATATGTCTGGTACGACAAGTGGCCTACCTCTACCCATATGACCAAAACCAAAACTTCACAAATGAGTAATTTCAACTCAACAATATCATAATCCTATATTTCCATTCAATATCAACTCCTTGCAGGCCTCCATGTCCAATCATAGCTGGCCAAATATCCCTTTCATGTCCTTTTCATTTTCTTTAAAGAAGTAAAACCCGTGTTATGACTTGGGGCCCATCTCCTTAGCCTTATATATATATATATCCCTTCTCGTGCTGTAATGGAATCAGAAACATTACAAAATTGTGAGAGGAATCGAGTTTAATGCAATTCTTGTTTTGAAAATCATCCATTTTTGGTTCCTGAGGAAATCCCTGGCAGTTAGCTGCTCTGCGTTCTCCAAATTTCTCCACTCCATTTTTCTGTGTTCCACCAGCTAGTTCACATGGTTTGTTTTTTTTTTTTTTAAATATATATATATAAAATAAATATCCGATCCTCACATTTATTACACTACGTACTAGATTAACTTATGCTTCCTTGCTTTTTATTATTTACAGGTTGAGCTTGGAGGGTCTGCAACAATGGAGAACACCAATGGAAATATAGTCAGTGTGAAGCAGGGAGAGCCGACTCTGGTTCCTCCTGCAGAGGAAACAGAGAAGGGTCTCTATTTCCTCTCCAACCTTGACCAGAACATTGCGGTCATCGTTCGAACGATATACTGCTTCAAGTCAGATGAAAAAGGGAATGAGAAAGCAGGGGAAGTGATCAAGGATGCATTGAGGAAGGTTCTGGTTCATTACTACCCCCTCGCTGGAAGGCTGACAATCAGCGCGGAGGGCAAGCTTATTGTGGACTGCACCGGAGAAGGAGCTGTCTTCGTTGAGGCCGAAGCAAATTGCAACATGGAAGAGATTGGTGACATAACAAAGCCAGACCCTGACACTCTTGGGAAGCTGGTTTATGATATTCCGGGTGCTAAAAACATCCTGGAGATGCCACCTTTAGTGGCTCAGGTTTTTCAATCCTTTCCAACAACACTTTTTCTTTCCGCTTATTTTTAGTTGCAAAAACACTGTTTGATCATGGATGGTTTTCATTTGCCAGGTGACAAAGTTCCAGTGTGGAGGGTTTGTTCTTGGGCTGTGTATGAACCATTGTATGTTTGATGGGATAGGAGCTATGGAATTTGTGAATTCCTGGGGTGAAACAGCCAGAGGTTTGCCACTTGCTATTCCACCATTCACAGATAGGACCATCCTTAAGGGCAGGATCCCCCCAAAGATAGAGTACCTGCATCAGGAATTTGCTGAGATTGAAGACAAGTCTAGAACTTGTGATCTCTACAAAGATGAACTGCTCTACAGATCATTCTGCTTTGATGCAGAGAAGCTTGAGAAACTGAAGAAAATGGCAATGAAAGATGGGTCTCTAGACAAATGCACTACTTTTGAAGCTATTTCGGCATTTGTGTGGAGGGCTCGGACCAGGGCACTAAACATGTTGCCTGATCAAGAAACAAAGCTCCTCTTTGCTGTTGATGGGAGGCCTAAATTTAACCCTCCACTGCCAAAAGGCTACTTTGGCAATGGAATTGTGTTGACAAATTCTATATGCCAAGCAGGAGAGTTACTGGAGAAACCGTTTTCCCACGGCGTGGGGCTGATTCAGGACGCTATCAAGATGGTTACAGATAGTTACATGAGGTCCGCTATAGATTACTTTGAAGTAACAAGAGCTAGGCCTTCTTTGTCTTCTACCCTGTTGATCACCACTTGGTCTAGGCTATCTTTCCACACTACCGATTTCGGGTGGGGAGAGCCTGTTCTATCAGGGCCTGTTGCATTGCCGGAGAAGGAGGTGATCTTGTTCCTATCTCATGGCACAGAAAGGAAAAGCATAAATGTGCTTCTGGGTTTGCCAGCTTCTGCCATGAAGACCTTCCAGGAACTGGTGCAGGTCTAGAGGAAAAGGGAGATTTGATATTTGTGATCCTTTTACTGTTTCTGTCTCGTTAATTTCACTGTGCTAGTTCAATTATCTCTATTGGTATATTAAGTTCATCAGCTTTGCAGAAGGAAAACCAATTACAATGGAGATGGGCACGTACAAGGGAAGAAAATTCTGGGTGAATTTCTGCAGAGTGTGTTGGGGTCTACATTCTTTTTTCTTTTCTTTTGTTGGAATTTGTATTACCAGAACTTGTCTATTGTTCATTTAATTTGAATGTTAATTAATAATTATGTTCAATTTCATTCTTCATTCAAAAGATAAAAGAAAAAGGTCTGTCCTAACTCCTAATTCCCAAGGTGGTTGAGAATTGAGGAAGAAGAATTGAAGAAAAGAAAAGAAAAAAACCCTTGACCATAATTTACTTTGTCTCCTCAACAAAATCCTACATAGATTTATCATAAGAGAACATAAGGAACAAAGAGGAAATAACTTGAATATTATGAAAGAAGAAAGCACTCCATGTAGTATTATCTCTGTTTCTCCCCTGTTTCTTAGCTGTAATGGTATTTATTAGTTTGGAAGATTTTAAAACTGCAAAACTTTTGAGAGACTACTGTTCTTAGTATCTGCAAACACTCTATACATTTCACATGTGCATACGAGTTTCAACATAAGAGAACATAAGAGTTTCAACACAAGGATTGCAGCCAATCTAAAAGCAATTGGTAATAGATGGAGTAACCCTCCTTTACGCACTCAATATGTGATTTTTCCACTCAACATGCCCCTTCATGTGTAGGTTCAAATCCTATCATGTGGTTTAATATGCCCCTTTAAATGTAAACCCAGTATTAACTTCAAGTTCTCTCAAGTGTGCTAATTGCGGGCTTCAGAACAAAACCTAAGCTCTAATGCCGTAATAAACTAGGATAGGAGTAGCAGTGTATGAATCTAGAATGCAATAATTTCATTATAAATGGCATTACATCTATATACAACTAGAGTACTGAAAGTTTGCCTACAACCACACTAACAGAAAATGAAATAAGAGAAAATACAGGAAAGTGTACAATGCTAATCAATACAAAATATGCTTTTGACCATTCCATCCATAATTACCGCCTTATACATGTATTGTAGAAAAGTAAAACTAAAGGCCAAATCTGAATTGAAGTATGTAACACCAAGTTTACCACATACTTGATTTGCATTCTATGCACAAAGTATCTGAAAGCATATAATTAAGAAATTATGCAAAGGTAAAGTAAAGATGTAAGGTAAGAGGGTATCAAAGGTACTCCATTTCTTGTATTATGTGCAGACTGGGAAATGCAAAGGACCTTCCATGGGACCATATGGATGGCGTAAGGCAGAATGAACTTGAGAAGTCCCCTCTTAGTTTCCACCACACAAGGTAACATCTCTCTTAGATGGTCTGAAATTCAATGCATTGAGGCTGTAGATGCAGAGATTGGGGTGCCTGGATTTGATTGCTATCTCATCTGTGGTGCTTCTGTATCCAGGAACATTGCATGAAGTAGAAGAACTACCCACCAAGCTTGCCAGGCAGGAGGACGAAATGGCGGCCTCCGCGCATGCAATCCCATCAACTGATGGAATTTCTAACCTGTAAACCCCATATTTATCTGTAGTTCTGTTCACTGAAAATGCTATCTGCTCTCTGGTTTTTGGCGAAACTGCTCTGAATGTACAATCTAACTGGACTTCAGCACCTAATTAACATTCACCAACATGAGAAACCAAGGTTCTAATTACTAAATTGAACTTGAAAAAGTATATTAAGTCTGAATATGAGATAGCTCACCAGGTAAGAAGTAGCTGTGCCTGGAGAAAGTGTTGTTGGAGCATATGTCACAATAAACAAACCCCATTACGGTGATCTGAGCATTGTTTTTTGGAGGCTCGGGTCTCAAAGACACTGACAAAATGAAGAAAGACGAAAGAACAGAGAGAATGATCAGGTTCATGGCAGCAACAATTTGGAGATGGCAGAGAAACTTCCAGTAGATGAATGGTTAGTATAACTGTGTAAGCCAAAAGATGCAGATGAAGATGAGTTCTGCAATGTGGATAAAGAGCACTGCAGTAGTTGATGGGGATCCTCCAACTGTGAGCAAATTTATCCCTTTTACACAAGATACAAAGACATGTGAATGTATTTTGGCATATATAGAGAAAAAAAGGGTAGCTTGTTCATTAGGGTTTTAGTGGGTTGGCTTCATATGTCATGTCATGTTCGTGGTGGTGGGACTTGAGATTTAAAAGCCTGAGGTTGATATCATAATAGCACAAGAAATAATAGCTCAAAGCAAAGCATCATCTTTATTAGGACTCTAATTAAGCTCTACTTTTTTCTCTTTTTTTTTTTTTTTTTTTTTTCCATGACTAATGGGTAAGAAGTTAGTATAAATTAGTTGTTAGCAACTGGAATTCGATTTTCAGACCAAGTGAACATTCCACCCTTTCAAATGAGGGATGCGGTCATTAGGTAACCTTTTGGTAGAATTCACGACGGTGATAGAACTTGAAATTCTTATCATCTCACTCAAGCACTTAAAACTTGAGGTCGAATCATTGGAACTAAAAGACCGATTCTACTTGAAATGAAAGATGACTGCTTTCTTTCCTCAAATTCAGTGACATTTTTTTTTAAAAGATAACATGAGTATTTGGATTTTAAATTGACCCAATTAATCCTACAGAACACTTGAAAACTGAGGGATTTGAACCTACATGCCATGGTTGATGGTTCAGATAACTCTGCTCAACCCTATTGGGTTATTCATTTAGTGACATTTTCCTTATGGCTGCTGAATTTATTGCTTTTTGGCCCACTTTAATGAAACAAGTCTGTACTTACAGAAAACCTGGCTGCAGGAAAATGAAGTTATTCACATGCACATTAAAAGAAACGGTAGAGGTGTGAGGATAAACAAGAACAGGACATCCTCACATTTATACAACATTCTATTTTTCTCTATCAATGACCAAATCAAACTATTTCTACCGATTTTAACAAGTATTATGGAAAATCAAAACGAAATTCGTGGGTAATTAGTGGTGGCTATTGCAAACAATGAGGGCTTGAGGGAGACAGTGATGAAATTAAGATTAATTTCTTGTGTGCCAATAGCATGTGTACTCTTTCAGTTTCTTTAATCTTGTAGCATTTCGTGTGTGTTTTTTTTTTTTTTAACAATTTGAAAAAAAAACAAGATGAAATTCATCCAAAAGAAAGGGAGAGAGGTGTACCTATTTAATGTAATATCATTAGATTAGGTTCAAAAGATAATATATAATTTATGTGTTCTTTTATTGTTCTCTTCAAGTATTTTTATATAAATAAATTCGTTTAAAGAAAATGATAATAAAAAATCAAAACCATTTATATATTTATTTTGAAGGGGAAAGGGCACGTGAAGGATGTAAATGTGGCGTGACCACAGAAAAGAATGCAGTGGCGATCACATGGCAGTGGATCCCTTATTTATTGATCCTAGAGAGGACAGACGGAAGGAAGAAGTAAATGCGCAACTACACACAAAAATAGAAAAAATAACTATCTCTGGAAAGGAGAGACAGAAGGAAGAGATAAATGTCAAACTACATACAATAATTGAAAAATAACATAATCTCTGTTTTTTTTTAATATATTTTTTAGTATTTTTAATTTAATTTTTTATTTTTTAAAATATAAATTTTAAATAAAAATTTAATAATTTGTAAAATAATAATTAAAATTTTTTTTCAATATAAAATTTTAACTATTATTTCAATAATTAATTAAATATTTATTTAAAATTTATGTTTAAAAATTTTTTAAATTTAAATATGACTATTAAAAAAAGTAATAATAATGCTTCTTCACAGTCCTTTTGGATCGATTTTGATGTTTGATATAATTTGGGCTTATGGCCCATCACATTGAGCAATTAAGATTGGTTTCAAAATAGGTCCTAGACCTGGTGACAGATTTGGGCTGCATAAAGTGCATGCAGAGAATAATTGCAACAGCTCAAATATAAGGATAAAATAAAACAAAATAAAAATATTGTATAATTTAAATTATATTAAATTATATTAAATTATATAATATTAATTATTAAATAGATATTAAATCTCCTAAATTTGAGGACCCTCTCCCATCTAATGTTTATATTTTATAATCTACAAATAAGATTTCCTAAAACAAAAGAGAAAGGATTTCGTGTTCAAGCCAAAGATTAAAACTCTAGTAAACGGTTTTCTCAACATTGATAATGGTTTAAATTTAACTTCAGTTCAAAAAAAATAAAAAAACCATTGATAAGGGTTCACGAAGTGGGTTTTGGATCCAGTAATTCATTTTTAAACCTTAATACTTAAATTTAATTAATTGAAAATTTGACTTTCACCAATTACTTGAAAAATTTTCTCATTCTTCCATAATTCTCTAATGTTCAAAAAAAAAAAAAAACATTGATAAGGGTTTAGATTTGTGTAATTTTTTTAATATTTTTTTATAAGTCGAATTACTTGTTATATATTAAAAAAAAAAAGAGAAAGAAAAAGTAAAACAAATATATATATAAGCAAAATATATTCTAAGAGCTATTGCAGATTAATCGAAGTGATGACAAACAGAAGAGAAGAGAAGAAGTGGATTTTTATTTTATTTTTTGTTTTTTTAACATATTCGGATTTCATCCTTGAGTTTGAGTTGATGATGTACTTTATAATTGAATTTATAATAATTGAATCGTGAGGTTACGTGCATGTTTTTATCTTATTTGAGGGAAAACACTGAACTTTTATATCATTCTGGTTGGACGTACATCATTACAGAGTGTGTCTTCCTCCTCTGCTCCTAAAGCTGAGAAATAACAT
>BPVZ01000071.1:540018-550246 GCA_020521535.1 Rubroshorea leprosula | reverse complement strand
AACCCTTGAAGGTTCTGTTTTGGTCTATACTTAATTGCAAGAAAAATTTTACAGGTTTTGACCCTCGAATTTTAGGATACAAAACTATAAAAGTTTTTTTTGCACAGCAAAGGTAATTTATTGAGGATATTGTGGATGTACAAGAAGTACTCCACTAAATTCGTTACAGAATAGCAGAGACTATAAAGCCTACTCTGTTACTCCTATCTTTCAAACTCTTCTACACCCATGCTTACTCTTACCCATCTATAAGACAAGCTATAGGATTACACAACCAATCTGAAAGATAAAAGTGACAACCAGCTATTCTTGATTTAATCCAAAAAAATGATCTTAATTGAATTACTTCCAACAGCTTACCCATGTTTGCTTCCTGGCCTTTAAATACCTTTCTATTCCGCAAAAGCCATAATGACCAGATCACTGCACTCCAAATGCAATCCCATCCCTTTTTGAGTCGGTTGTCATTAGTCCATGCATGGAGGTGTTCGAAGGATTTCCAGCAGTCCGACTCCAGCCTTAATGATATCCCCCACCATTTAGTACACTCCTTCCAGATCCACTTCGCCACTTTACATCTCAAAAACAAGTGGGCTGCGTCTTCTTCTTCCTCTGCACAAAGGCTGCATTTCCCGTCCTCCATACCACTGCCAATTCCTCTTATCAACAAGTTCCTTTTGGTTGGTATTTTGTCAAGCACAACTCTCCAATTAAATGCTGCAATTTTGCTGGGGATATTGTTGTTCCATATTCTTCTGAACAATTTTTCATTTGGATTCTGCTGGGTATTTGATAACAGTGAGTATGCTGATGAAGATGAATACTTGCCATCCCTATTGTGCACCCACTCCCATTTGTCAGTGATTCCTGGTTGTATTTTCACCTTCTCGATCAAATTTGATAGCTCAAGAGCCGACTCCTCTTCCCATTCCATCAGCCTTCTTCTCCACTTTAGGTTCCATTCCCATGTTCCATTGAGCTCCTTCCCCATTTCGTAGCAATTCTTCTCTTTATCTGTTGACAACAAATATAATCTAGGGAACATATTAGCAAGACAGCGTTCCCCACACCACTCATCCCACCAAAAGCTCACCTCTTTACCTTCCCCCAACTTTAGGCTAAAACCCTCCGCCAACCACCCTGCATTGTCCCTATCCGCATTATTAATCCTTTGGACATCTCTCCACCATAAAGAACCCCCATCATTTCCACTTCTCACCCAGGTTTTCCAATGCCCCCCTCCCCCTCCGTATTTTTCTCTAATGACCCTTTTCCACAGCCCTTCTTCATCTGCTGCTAATCTACTCCACCATTTCCCCATTAGCGCTAAATTAAATTTATTCAAATCTTTCACACCGAGCCCCCCGTGTTCCTTAGCTTTGCAAATTCTATCCCACTTAACCCAATTAATTTTCCTCTCCCCTCCTTCTCCCCCCCATAAAAAATTCCTACGAATCTTATCAATTGAATTAAGCGTACCTTTTGGGATCAAGTAGACGGACATCAAGAACACGGGGAGGCTGGACAACACTGAGTTAATAAGTGTAATTCGACCACCTTGAGAGAGATATCTCCCTTTCCAGCTCGACAGTTTCTTCATAACAGATTCTAGCAATGGCTGCCACATTTTAAGCCTTCTATGGTTCCCCCCAATGGGAATCCCCAGGTATTTGATCGGAAATTCCCCTTCTTTACAGCCTAATCTATAGGCCATTTTATTTCTCCAATCATCCTCCACCCCGATGCCCATGAGCTGACTTTTTCCGAAGTTTATTTTCAACCCCGCCGCCATTTCAAATGTCCTCAAGATACACTTAACTGTCCTAATATTTTGCTCCGATGCCTCCCCAAAGAATATGGTGTCGTCCGCGAATTGCAAGTGGGTAACTGATACAGCATCATTTCCGACATCCACACCCTTATATAGCTCCTTCTCGACAGCTGCTGTCATTAATCCATTAAGTCCCTCTGCCACTATCAGGAATAAGAAGGGAGATAAGGGGTCACCTTGCCGAATGCCTTTTGTGACTGGAAATTGTCGAGTTGGGCTTCCATTAATTAAGATTGACACCATACTCGATTGCAAGCACTCTTGGATCCACCTCCTCCAAGTGTCACAAAAGGCCATTCTGTCCAGCATATAATCTAAAAATTTCCAGCACACCTTATCATATGCTTTCTCAAAATCCACTTTGAATACAAAGCTTTTCCTCCTCTTCCTTTTCGCTTCATCAATTACTTCGTTTGCAATGACTACTCCATCCACCAACTGTCTGCCCTTGATAAATGCCATCTGTTGTTCCCCAATAATCTTGTGCATCACTTTGCTTAGACGGCTTGCCATTAATTTTGCAACCACCTTGTACATAACACCAATGAGGGATATGGGTCTATATTCTTCAATTCTTTGGGGATTCTTGGTTTTTGGGATCAACACAATGAAGGAAGCATTAGACCCTCTTGCTAATCTGCCTTGCTCTTGGAATTCCTTGACGAAGCCAATCACCTCCGTTTTAATGTCCTCCCACATGGACTTCATAAATCTGAAGTTGAAGCCATCCGGGCCTGGGGCTTTAGAAGAATCACACTCCCAGATGACTTTTTTAATTTCATCTTCATTGAAGGGTGCTGTGAGGAACTCGTTATCCGCTTGAGATATCTGCTTAAAGTCCATTCCATCAAGTTTTGGTCGTTGCCACACTTCTTCTGTGAATAATTTCTGGAAATATTCAGCCACCCCTTCCTTAATTTCTGTCACTCCAGAGAGTTGCTTCCCTTCAATCATAATGCTACAAATTTCATTTCTTCTTCTTCTTCCATTTACACTTCTATGGAAGTACTTGGTGTTTGCATCCCCTTCTTTGAGCCACATTTTCCTTGATTTCTGTTGCCACATATTCTCCTTGATTTTTAAGTTGTTCCATAAATCAATAAAGCATCCTCTCCTTTTTTCAATATCCATGTGAGTCAACAGACTATTCTCTCCTTTCTTATCTACCTCCTCAATCTCTTTTTCAGCTTCCATGATTTTCCTGTCCACATTTGTCATTGAACTTCCATTCCACATTTTGAGAGCCTTCTTGGTGGATTTCAGCCTTTCTTTGAATCTGAGACCGAACCCGCCCTTCACTTCACAGGAATTCCATGCATTTCTGATGATCTCTGTGCACCCTGGTTGGTCCATCCAAGCATTAAAGAACTTGAACGGTTTTGGCCCCCAATCAACCTTTTCCCTCTTCAGTAAAATAGGACAGTGATCTGAAATTGTTCTTTTTAGACCCCACTGCTTAACATCTTCCCAATTCAGCATCCATTCATTTGAAAGCAGAAATCTGTCCAGTCTACTCATTTGCTGCCCATTTGAATTATACCATGTAAACTTCCTTCCAACCATTGGTAAATCTATCAGTTCAGCTGAATGAATGAAAGCATTGAAGTCCCTCATTTCTCTAGTTGTTTCTCGACACCCATGCCGTTCCCCTGCTGTTCTAATGGCATTAAAATCCCCTCCTAAGCACCATCTTCCTCTCCTATTACAGATCAAGCACTGCAGCTCCTCCCACAGACTTCTTTTGCCAGTTGCATTACATGGGGCATATATATTTACAATATATACTGGTACTTCTTCCTCCCCCCACACCCCATATACTCCGATAAAACCATTGCCCTCCAGAAGCTCACGTTTATTAAAAACCTTAGAATTCCATACACAAAGCAACCCTCCTGACATACCATTTGAAGGTTTATAAACCCAATCAAAATCCACCGACCCCCAAATTCTACTACATATATATCTATCAACCAACTCTAATTTAGTCTCCTGCACTAGTAAAAATTCCACCTTTTCTTTCAAAATCAACTCCCTAATATGTCTTCTTTTTTCGGCTCCCCCCAGTCCTCTTACATTAAATGACAACAGATTCATTATTAACTTCACATACCTCCTCTCTCGCCACTGTTCCGATCTTTTCCCGATCAGTCTTTGCCCGGTTGTCTCTGCTCTCTAATTCCTCCAATCTTTGAATTATATCTTCCTCATTTTCGGCCACTGCTCCCAGCTGCTTTGCGATTTCCCATATTTCCTTGGCTAGGTCTTTCTTCATCTGCTTCTTGATGGATCTATTGCAATTTTGGATGCAGCTGTCCCCAATTGACTCACCAGCTACTTCACCCGTTGGGCTTGCCACAAAACCCGGTTGTACTCTGTTCTCTGCTCTGCCTCGACATCTTCCTCTTCGGCCCCTTCTTTCTTGCAGGCCTTGTTGTGTGAAGCCCTCTCTCGAGTAAACCGAACTGCATGTTCTGATTCGTCTCTTTCTCATCTTTGGGATCCCCTCTGCACTTCCTTGTTTCCGATCTGCTACTCCATTTTCTTTCCTCTCCTGCCCTGTTCCGCAAAGGTCATGGCACTCATTATTGGTGTTCACCGACACCACTTCCTTATGTCTATCTGCAGCTCTTTTGTCTTTATTGCTTTGGGCCTTCATCAAAGTGAAGCTTTGGGCCTGATCCACATTAACGGACTCCTCCCCTGTTGTTGTTTTATTCTTCTTATTGGACTCCTCTATAGATATCCCTTTGCTGGTTTCAATTAATCCCAATTGATACTCCTCCTCATTCATGAGCCCGGCCAGAGCACTAAATGACCTACTCCTTTCCCCCGAATACTCCCACCTTGATTTGAATTTTTCTTCCCTCCCGGTTTGAATTTTCTGCAGGGTGTCAGGGACCTCCTCTACTGTCATCTCACTTACCCTATGGCCTTTTGCTATAGCTTTACCGTTACTCACCTCCCTATAGCTTGCCACGTCATCGTCATCAACCTCAGCTTCCTTGGTTCTTTCTATGGCTCCCCATGCCTCTTCTGCACCATCACACCCCATATCCCCCTCCTCACTTTCCGTCATCCAGGATTCCTGTTCCTCTGAGTCACTCTGAAATGTAGGCAAGAAATCCTGCTTCAAGGAAAAGAAGCCATTGGTGAACTCCTCCTCCGTGAACTTGATGACATACATGGATCCATTAATCCTTATAGATCTCTTGACAGAAATTGATCCCATGATCGGAGTGGATATTAAGAATCGAGCAATGTCGAATCTCCTCTTTTGGCTGGTGCTATCGTCTAGACAGATAAACTTCCCCCAAGCACAGCTCATATCAGTAAAGAATTCGGATTTCCATACATTAAGAGGGACTCCTTGGCACCTGATCCATACAAATCTTTCCTCTGCAACCTTCTCTGGTGTCCATGGGCTCACTTCTTCAAACCACTGTTCTAACCATTCTGATGCCATCTCTACTAGGTCTTTCAATTCCTCTTTATCATCACAGTCTAACAGCACCAACTTCCCCCCCATTGCTCGGATTCTACAAGAAAAATAGCCTTCCATATAGAATTTTTCTTGTAGATTTCGAACCATTTCAACGGAATGCACCTTCCCCACATAGCACCCTTTTAGCCATTCATATTCTTCTTCCTTTACATTGTAATCCATACCGGGCCATTGTTCCCCCCGTCCTTTTTCCTTCCAGATTAGAGTTTTTTCTCCGGCTCGAAGGTCCGTTCCACTGTTGTTTCTTCTATCATCCCTCCCGTGGCTTCTACTCCCGCTGTCTTCCTGTTTTTTCCCTGCCTCCCCTCTTACTTCTCTTCCATAATGCCCTTTCACCACATCCGCATACGTCTTGTTTTGTCTGTTTGGCTCCTCTTTTTGTACCATCCGTTGCTCCACCCCCCTGTTCGGAATTACATTTCTAAACCGTGGACTATTCACCCATAGTTTGAATTCCCCAACCCATATCTGGTCAAGTCTCCTCTCCAGCTCCTTATTGTCCTTTACGTCCAAAAATCTCACAAATCCGAATCTACGACCTTTCTTGCTTCTTCTACTTGGGCTATAAATGTCGAATACCCTTCCAAATTTGCAGAAAGTCTTCCACATCTCTGCATAACTCCAGTCTTCTGGGAAGTTGGTGAAAAAGTATGGCGTTGCTTGCTTATACAATCCTCTGTTATATGTTTCCCCAATACCTGATTCCCTCCCTCGCAATCCTCTCTGTTCCCCTGTGCGAAAGCTCCTCTGATTGCTTCTCCCTCGTGGTCTCTCATGTTCATAACTCAGTGTTGCCTTTGCCGATCGTGTTCGACGTCCGTCTGCTCTCCCTCTCACTCTATCTCTCATGACTCGTGTACAAAACTATAAAAGTTATTATCCAATGAATAATAAAGCAAAGGTTCCAACCCTTGAAGTCACCATACTTGGAATATATTCTTTTCAATTATGCTCTAATGGTCATAATTCATTAATTGAGCAATCTTAAGGCAAAAATATTAGACCTTGAAGCAAAGATGGACACAAACGAAGAGCTTTCAACTTTAGAAACAAAGAGAGATTGAACTTTCACTTTTGTTCTTTGAGAAATGAATTATTTTTTACACTTGTTTTTATTCTCTTTCATTATAACAACTGAAAAAAGGATTGGATAAACCTTGTTAGATTTAATAATCTATCCTTGAGGTATAGTAAAGATAGAGAGATTTGTAATAAAGGGATTGCATAGTTCAATAGCATCCATAAAGTATTAGGAGAGTGATTAGGTAATCTTGTTAAATTTAAAGAAAAGCATCGTTGTCATATAAGATTAGGTTTGTAAGAAATTGTAATAAGGAGTTGAATTATTAAAAGTGGATAGTGTTGATAAAATTATCTAAAAAGTTGAAGGAAAGCTTTTGAATTTAAAACAAACTTTGAAACAAGTAGCTTGAAAAGTAAATTAAGCATAAATTATGACCAAATCACTATAAATCTTTTTATTTGAGTTTTCTTTTCCCTTAACTTTTAATTTTTATACTTTAAATTATTTATTTGTAATTGCTTATACTTACTCACTGTTTTGTTTTTGAAAATTACATAAAGTTTTTAAAAATTCAATTTACTCCCTCTTGAGTTGCTATCATCTGGGCCAACATTTTCCTACAAAATATAAACAAAAATGAAAATCTTAATATCTCATATTAGTATTAGAGAATTTTTAATATGGACAATATTTTTTTTATAGTGAAATATTAAAAAATTATAAATAAATAAATAAATATTGTAGATAGTCTTATTTAATAATTTTAGAAAAATGATACATATATCCTACATACAAAATTTTACTCTATTATATGCCCACGATTTTTATTACTTATATTATTAAAACTAACTATTTGTATTACTTTTGTTGTTAAAACTAAGAATTTTCAGTTACGGATGCCGTTGTTCTTTCTTAAATAGTCAAACTGTATAAATTAAAAAATACCGTCGGTATGAAAATACTAAAATAACACTTTTCAGTTAGAACTATTGCACAGAGGAAGAGAAAAACAAAGAAACATGTGCGATTATATATTCGAAAAACTAAAAGCAGAAGACAAAGTTCCTTTTTTTTTTTTTCTTTTTTTTTTTTTTTAATTTACAGAGGAGGGAGCAAGTTACATTTCTCTCTGAGATCGGGACTAGTGAAATTAGCACAAACCAAACCAGGAAACAGGAAATTAACAGCACAAACAAACAAGCAAAAAGTTTCAAGAAACTGAGAAACATTAACCATTAATTAGTGTTCCCAAGATGGAAAGGAGGAACCACAAAACACAACTCCTCTTCCCCTGCATCGTCGATCCTTAGTCTCCTATATATAGATCAGTCATTTTCTTTACTCTGTTTTGTTGGTTTTGCACTTTGTTTACGTACTGGCATGGATCTTGTCGTAAAAGCAGAGTCAGAGCCAGAGAGCGCCTGCTTCCTTGAGCAGAGGCACGAGAGTGCCGTTGATATGAGAAGCCATGACTCTGTCCATGGCGCCTACCATCTTGCCGCCGATGAAGACCACGGGGACGGCGGAGGAGGTGCCGAGAAGGCGCATGAGGGCCTTTTCCATGTCCTTCCCTCTGGGGTCGTCGTCCAGCTCATAGACGGTAGGGTTAACGCCCATGCCGCAGAATAGGCGCTTAATGGCATGGCACATGCAGCAGGTACTTATGCTGAAGATGACCACCGCATTCTCCGAGGCCAGCTTCTCTATGCGCTCCAGAGGGTCACCTGCGACACTACCTTTTGCCGCCGCTGGCACGTATGAACCCCATGACTGAGCTGTCTGGTATTGCATTTTGCCTGATCAGAAATAAGAAAGAAAGGCAGAATTAATATATACTAGTACTAGCTAGCTAGCAATAGTATAGAAGAAATGGATGGAATTCTGAATGAGTGAGGATGACAGAGTGTGTTGAGCTTGGTATTGCTATTTATAGAGGAGAGTGAGCAGAATATTCAATATTGGATAATATATACAAGTATTGTATTTCAATATATATATATATTGAGGGTACTTTTGTGAAAATAATACTAATTAATAAATTTGTCCTTTTGTAATGAATAAATTTTTATGTTTGGTCTCCTTGTACTTGTAGTTGTCATCAGCACAGGGAGAGGGATTCACCACCCATTAGACATTAAGGTGCACGGCTTTAACAGTTGTTGGTTAATAAACTGCTGCTTCCGCCTGTCCTTGTTGTCGGCCCTACCCAATCTTAAAGCAAACATTATATAATCCTAATATATTAAAAAAGTGTTGTCTCTCTCTATAATTTTTTTATTTTTGAACAGGGAGAATTTTAGGGGAAAGAAATTTTAGGGTTTAAGATTTCAACTCAGGTTATTATGTCCACCGTGTATTTTTAAAAGGTTAATCACTAGACCATCAAAAGTTAAACATTTCTATATATATAATTTAAATTATAGATGAAATAATACATTAATATTAAGAGTTTTTTTTTCTCTCATTTAATAGTATTTGTATTTGTTTGTTTGTAATGTAAAATAAGAGACTCTTAGTACATTGTGATTCTAAATTTTTTGAAACCACACCCTTGTTAAGTATTATTGTTATAATGTTCTTATGTACAGTTGTTATACAATATCTTTTTTTTAAGGGTAGTTTTTTTTTTTTAAAAAAAAAACAGACAATAGATTTTTGATGGGTGCGTAGTTATTATACAATATCAAATGAACGTACTGTTTATAATTTACTATTTTTTACTTAAGAGTCATACGTAAATTAATATATACAAATGTTGATTTATATTACGCTACATTATATAAATATTATACAAAGCTTGAAAGAAAAAAAGAAGAAAGAAGAGGAAAATTAAAGATGGTGGAAGAGGTCCGGAAGGACAGTAATCGCTTATTTTGGTATTTGGCTTTGGGCCTTGGGCAGAGGGAGGAGAACATGGGCGGGTACGAAGAAAAGGAAAAAAGGTTATTATTTGATTGTGTGGTTGTCGGCCTCTTTTACATATATACTGACATATCTGCGTTCTGTTCACTATTCATATACCAGAAATTGAAATTTCCTTTCTGTTTCTATTCAAACAAATGGTGCAGAGGCACCTGGCCTTCGGGTTAAGTAACTTTTGAGTTATTTTGAAGGTGTAATCCTCTTTTTTTTTTAATGGGTTGGAAGTTTGAACCTTATTCTTGACACTTTGTTTAAAAAAAAAAAAACAAACAAAAACAACAAATGATGCAGAGACCATCATCACCATGCTACCCACAATATTATTCCATTAACACTATACGGTCTATAAACAGAAATTAATGCTCCTGATCGATATATATATCGTGCAGAGATGAGAGTGATGATCATCATCAGTACAGTCGAAACAAATTTATTAAGAATTGTATATATAAATAATTCATTTACACATAAATTTTATTTATTATATTTATGTAAAATTTTAATTAATTAATTAATTATTTTTAATAATTAAAATTTATTATTATTTTTTAAATAAAAAATAAATTATCTTTAATTAATATAAATATATCTAAATTATTGAAATTTAAAAAATTAATAATTAAAAATTTACATAAGTATAACATATAAAATTTATATATAAATATATTTTTATCATGTACATATATGCCATATATATATATATTTTTTGATAAAGGGTAATGGTTAAAAAGTTAGTATGAATTAATTGTTAGTAACTAGTTTTCAAATTGGGTAAACATTTCACCCTCCTCAAATGAGGCGCATGGCCATAAGTCAAGTGGTTTTTTAGTGGAGTTCACGGCAATGGTAAAACTCGAAATTCCAACTACCTCACGTAAGCACTTAAGGTTTAGTGTCAAATCATTGGATCTAAAAGTCGGTTCATATATATCCCATATTAGTATATATA
>BPVZ01000071.1:489232-510176 GCA_020521535.1 Rubroshorea leprosula | reverse complement strand
AATTATGTCTTAATTCTTAGTTTTAGTAAATAAATTCAATAATTTTTTTATTGTAAAATTTAAATTTAAATTTATTTTTTATAATATTAACCATTATAAATTAAGATTGATCATCCCATAATCTTTTTGGTTTGGAGGACATTCATTATTAAATGTGTATATATATTTTATTACTTATGTGTTAGATGGCTGGTAATACTATTATTTTATATTAACAGTTTTTTGGTTTTAACTAAATTATATACTAATTTATTTCTTTCCCGGTTGCAAAAAAGGGGAATGGTGTAAATTTCTTTTTTTTTTTTTTCAATTCCTAAACAACATTACCGATTAAAGCTTTGTCGGTAAAATGTAAATTTTTTTTCCTTGGTAATTACCGATTGGAACTTTGTCAGTAAATTATATATAACCAATTAATTCTTGTAAATCGGCAATTCTTTTACAAATTTCTAAACCAACTTTTCGATTAATTCTTTGTCAGTAACTTACTGACATGAGCTGACCGGATGCAATAAACGAGGTAACACAAGGATGCAGTAAACGAGGTCTACAGCTAGAGACGTGAAGCTCGTCGGTAATTGACACCTTGACTTACGTGAAAAGCTCCGGTAGTATGGTTCCAATAGTTGTTTTGAGACATGTGTTTTGTTGGTGATTTGGACCAAATTACCAACGTAACTCCATCTCACATCGGTGAAGTAATTACTGAGGAAGCTAACACCGACAAGTGTATTACCGACAAAGTATAAGTTAGAAAATTTATTTACCGACAAGCTCCCTCCTGATTTCCGACATGATATTTCATCGGTAATTCTGTGTATTCTTGTAGTGGGTATGGCATTACCTTCATGACATCGTTGAAGATATCTATGCAACTCCCTGTGAAAGTAGTTGAATTAGTCTTCTGATCCCATGTCACCTTGACAAATTCATTAAATCCCTTTACAATGGCACTCCAATCTTCAACTTTCTCCCATTCATCGGAATCTCCTAGCCTTTAGGAATGGAATATGAATCTCTCGGCCATCTGATGGTTCCAAGATTGGCATTAGAAGTGGAGTCCAGTCTTTTTAACTAGTCCATCCTTTGACATCCAAAACCCAATCCCCTTTTCACCATTTCCATTTGCATTAAAAATCTGGAAAATTAAGGACTTTAGTTGCCCATTGACAAACCCAAGTTCTCCACTATTTCACAACAAAACCTACAGGAATCTATAGAAAGGTGGTTTTTTCTTCCCCCCCCCCCCCTTTTTTTTTCTTTTATGTGGTGTTCTCTCAAAATCACCCTCAGAGGTCCCTCAGGATCATTGAAGCTTAGATACCATGTTGGAATTTTGGTGATGAAAATGAGGGAGAAGGAGACACCCAAAGTTCCCTTTTTTGGTGAGGTAAAAACCCATTTTCTTCATTCATCTTTTGCCATTATATAGCAGATATCTTATAATACATCAACAATAATTTCCACCTAATACAATAACTTCTACTTAACACATTGATTGAGATGTAGAAGTTTGTTGCCATTTTGTGTAACTCTATGTTGTTGTACTTTGCTGCTACTGTGTTGTTGGTGTAGCTCTTCCTTCTTTTCATTTGCTGCCATTGTTGTAGCTTTGACACCACAACTCCAATAATAATGAAGCTTAGGCTTGTTGACATGGAGTTGTGGATGTGGATGATTTTAGGCAATTAATTGGTAATTAACTGCCAAATTAGGTTGTTGTTGTTGACATATCCATGTAGTTATGGCTAGTCTCATAAGTAGGGATTAGTTAGCAATGTGTAAGGGATATTCTCTTGTAATTGTAAGGCATTGATTGATAAATACAAAATTGCCCTCTTTCCGTTTCTCAATTCTCTTTTTTTCCCTCCTTGGGTCTTTTTCTTCCCTTGGATTCTCCCTTCTGGTTCTAATATTCTCCTTTCTAATTTATGATCCTATCCATTTCTCCCTAACTTAATCCTCCCACAAAGATAAAGGTTGGGAGATAACCTTTGGTGATATATATTAGTAAATGGTTAAGTGGTAGATCATGTTTTCCAATTAGTTGCCTTATAATGCAACTACTCAATTGATTTCAAACTATGTATGAATGAAAAATATGAGCTTACATACTCAAAAAAACCTAGCTAATTAATTTCACATTTTCTTCCATTGTTTTCATAGCTCAATCTGTGAGCTAGTGTATGCTCATTTTAATACATGTTCTTTGTGATAAAAAAAAAAAAGAATAATAATTGATACACCATTTGATTTAATATATTTTACAACATATTGATTAACAAATTATTAATTTTGAATTTAAATTTAAGGTAGAAAACTATGTAAATTTTAATAATTAAATCAATGGGTTTTGTTAGAAGTGTTGAATCAAAAGATGTACCCATCGTTTTTTGTACACACACACACACACAAATATATAGAGAGGTTAGTGTATGTCAGTCCTAACTCTCAAAAATAATTGAAGTCCCAACCTACATTTGGAAACTAAAATCTCATCCTATTAAATGTTGATATCTAAATTTGGAAACCCATTATATATTTTAATATAATCATTTTCTAAATCTAAATATCAACATTTAATATGATAATTTTTAAAATTTTGAATTTTTCATTAAATAAAACGATTTACTTTAAGGTTGGGGCTCCAATTATTTTTGAGAGTCAGAACTGATATTTATTTTTCCTATATATATATATATAGGACATTGATACATAAACCCTACTTTGTTACACATTGATGGTTTCCGTTACTTAATTTGTTACACATTAATGGTTCACCAAAAATGAGCTATTGCTCTGGATATAAAATTAGAATCTACAAACCTCCAAAAGAAAAATTGACCATTCAGAATATAAATCAATGTCTCTTGAACACTCAAACAAAATTTTAGCTCAATCTAATGGTAAACTTTTGTAGATCAGATAAAATGGTAAAACTGTGCATAGTACCAAAATTGTAGAAAAACATATCACAAAAAACGAGCTACAGTTCTGGGCATCAAATCAAACTTACAAAGCTCCAAACAAAAAAACTATTCATTTAAAATGTAGATCAATGTCTCTTGAACACCAGACAAAATTTCAATTCAATCCAATGGTGAACTTTTGTAGATCAGACAAAATGGCAAAGTTGCGCCAGTACCAAATTGAAAAAAGAATAGGTCACAAAAATGAGTTATTGTTTTGGGCACAAAATCAAAATTTACAAAGCTTCAAATAAAAAGCTAATCGTTCAGAATGTAAATCAATGTGTCTTGAACATCCAGACAAAATTTTAGCTTAATCCAATGGTGAACTTTTGCAAATTGGAAAAAATGGCAAAGCTGTGTGTAGTAGCAAAACTACAGAAATTTCTCCCGTTTTCTTTTCCTTCCTTTTTTGCTGATTGGCTTCACTCATATACACTCCATATCATCCCAAAAATGTGATTTATGTGTTTAAGGCCGAAATAGCGAGAGGGAGAAAGGAAAGGAGAGAGAAAAAGAAAGGCCTGGTGTATTTGGGGAGTTATGACAGAAGTGTGTAACAGATTAGTAATGAAGACCACTAGTGTGTAACAGAGTGTGTAACTTTGCAAACTATATGCATAATTTCCAATATATATATATATATATATGTATGTATGTATGTTCTTGTTTCAACAAGTGGCCCTTTTTGGTTCCATCCCACATTAACTTGATATTCTTCCTTGCAACAAATTAATAGTTGTTACTAATATTTCTCTTGCACAAATATATCTAAGACCACAACTCTCAAAGGTATGCAACACAAAATGCAAATCACAGTATGGTTATCTTAAGTTTAAAACAAGAACTGCAAGTTTTGTCTTAATTAGCCATAGGAGTTCATCTTTTGTATTCAAATCCAGTTAGTGGTTTTAAAGGATGCATGTAGTTTTAAAAAAGGGAGTTAAGAGCTGGGATGTGTAGGATGAGAAGGTGAAGAATTGTAAAATTTAAACAAAAATTACATCAAATCATATGCAACCAAAATATCACGTGCCTCAAATTGCACTTTTGTTAATGATAACTTGCATTTTCACATTAATGAATATAATTTTCTTTTCTCTTTTTTTTTTTTCTTTTTTTGGCTAGAATATAATCTTCTTCTCTATTTCTCACTTTATGGAGAGCAAATAATTTACTAAAAGGAAATTATAAGAGTATTGCACATCAATTGCTGAAAGTAGCAGTACACGTACTTGTTCATGAAGATTAAAATTCCACTCCATACTATTTATATTGGACTTGCAATGAACTTGACTTGTAATCACAAATAGAGAAAAGTAGGAGAAAAAAAAAACAAAATAAACAACACAGTGATAGCATAGGGGGATCGATATCATCTTCGTTGCTTCCTCTTATTCAATCTTTCACACCCCTCCCTTTGCCTTCTTGGGTACGAGATTCGGAATGTCTTCATAAACCATTCATGTTTTCTTGTAAAAGCAATGTTTCCAATGACAATACCAATGAGGAATCCACATCCATAACCTAGTAACACCAATTTCCAACTAAATTTAGCTAACAATCCAGAGTCTTCATTTCCTTTGGAGGTTGAAGATGGTGGAGGCAAATCCTTAGAGTTACAGCAGTCACATTTCCTTGACAATGGCATTCCACACAGTCCTGAGTTTCCATCAAAAGAGTCATTTTCAAATGTATCAAATTGTTGGCCTTGTGGGATGGGACCTGTCAAATGGTTGTGAGACACATTAAAGACTTCAAGAAAATTGAGTCGTGTTAGCTGTGTAGGAATTCTTCCAGTGAGTCTGTTTTGAGAAAGGTCAAGTGCTTCTAGATTTGTGAGATATCCCAAGGTTCTTGGGATTGGACCAACAAGGATGTTATTGGAAAGATTGAGCAGTTGAAGTCCCTTTAAGTTCCCAATTACTTCTGGAATTTCTCCCTCAAATTTGTTGCTAGAAAGATCCATGGCACTGAAAACCTCTAAGATCTTTGCATACTCCATCTTCCTTCCTTTGTTTGTTATTGTCATTGAGTAAGGAAATTGGTAAGGAATGATGATAAGGTTCAGCATGAAATAGTGGTTGTATGCACGCAAATATGTTGCGTTCTGCCCATCAAGATCAGTGATGGCATTCCATCTCACAAGGAAGTCTATTGGCAAAGTGCCAACAAATCCATTGTCTGAAAGGTCAATGATGCGGAGCTTAGGAAACAAGAAATCTGTCTTTGGAACTTTGATTGAAATTGTGCCATATAACCTATTTGAATGCAAAATGAGAATCCTCAATTTAGGAAGAGCTCCCAACCAGGAAGGGAAAGTATCTTTGATCTTGTTGTTTCCAAGATCAAGAAACTCCAACATTTTGCAGTTGCTTAGTGATCTTGGTAACCTCCCCTGTAAAATATTTTGTCCCATTTTAATTGCTTTGAGTTTGTTTCCACTTTCCCATGTTTCAGGCATAGGACCATCAAAGTTGTTTCCTTCCAAGTTTAAAACCAACATGGAGCTGAGTTTGCCAAAACATTGCGGTATCATTCCACTCAAATTGTTGTGAGACAAGTCAAGCACTTGGAGAGAAGTCATCTTGCAAAATTGAGATGGGATTTTTCCACTGAACATATTCCTAGATACTAAGTAGTAAAGGATGGATGGTGGAGGGATTGGTAGAGGACCTCTGAGAAAGTTAAAACTAAGGACCAGATATAAAAGACTAGTAGAAGGAAAAACAACAAAGGATTCTTCAAAACTTGTGAAATTGTTGTGAGAAAGATCTAAAATCCACAAACTTGCACTCATATTCATTATCCAACTAGGTATTTGGCCATGGATGTTGTTGGAAGCAAGGACTAGGACATTCAACTCACTTTGGTTTTGCAAAAATTCTGGAAACTCATTTAGATTACAAGATGCAAGACCTAGTCCCTTAAACTTTTGAATTGTTCTATTGGTGGTAGCTTTGATTACCAATGAGAAATTATTATGGGATAAACCCAATGACTTAAGGGATTTGAGTTCAAGAAACGTATCAAACTCAACAATACCACTTAAGTTATTGTAGCTAACAATGAATGTTTCAAGGTTTTTGAGTCTAGAAATTGAGCTTGGAAGAGATCCTTGTAGCATATTATACCCAAGATCCAAATATCTTAAATCTGTTAGGTTTGTAATCCAAGATGGAAAATGACCAGTAATTTGATTACCAAAAAGGTTTAGACTCTTGAGATGGATCAAGTTAGCAAAAGAAGAAGGGACCTCATTAAAAGTGAAATGATTTAGAGTAAGAAATACTTTAGTTAGTTGGGTGAGGTTTGAGAAGAAAGAAAAGTCTTCTCCATAGAAAGAATTATTTAAGAGGATCAAGACTTGGAGCTTGGTGAGATTACCTATTGAAGGTGGTACTAAGCTTGAGAAATCACAACTTCTGACATCTAAATATTCCAAAGAGCTAAGCATTCCTATTGAGACAGGTAACTCACCAGAAAAGGTTGTGTTTCCAACATCAAGTACTCTAAGTTGATTGTGAGAGTGAAATTTAGGAAAACTACCACTAAGTTCCCAATTGTTAACCAAATCAAGGACTTGAAGTTTAGGTAGCTGAAAAATGTCTCTGGAAAACTTTCCAAGCAATCCACAATGACCAAGATGGAGATATGTCAATGATGACATATTTACCAAGGCCTTAGGGATTGGAGAATTTATACCAACTAGAGAGAGGTCAAGCCATTCTAGCCTAGTTAGGTTTTGAGCGAGGCTATTCCAATCAGGCTTTTTGAGTTCCAACAATCCTTGATGTAAATAATTAAGATTGAAAGAAAGGTCAAGCTCAACTAACTTGGAGAGTTTTGAAATTCCCTGTGGTATTTGACCAGCAAAGAAAGAACGAGAGAGGTTGAGATAAGTTAACTTGGAAAGATTGCCCATTGCAGATGGTATCTTTGAGAAATTGAAGTCATTAAGTGCAAGGTTGAGGTATTGAAGGTGTCTAAGGTGGAAGAGGCTGCTACTGGAATTGATAGAACCAAAAAGACAACTACTACTGAGATCAAGGCCTATGACATGAAAAGTGTTTTGGTCACACCATATGCCCTCCCATGAGCAGCAATCAACCCCTTGAGATTTCCAAAGATCAATTTTAGGATAAGTAGATGCTTGCCTTTCAATGACAAAGCTGTCCTTGAATTGCATTAAAGCAAGATACTCATCCTTAAGACACAATTGTTGATGTGAGGATAGTTGAAAGAAAGAGATCACCAAGAAAACCAAACTTAAAAGAAAGAAGTGAGTGGAAGACGACGTAGCCATGATTTGTTTGGATATGTTGGTTTTGAACTTGTAGATACTTATGAAAGTGAAGAGCTTTTATAGACAATTATATTTAGTTTATCTGCTAAAGAAAAGGGCAAAAGCTTGGGCCTCGGTGACTTATTTTCTACTTTCTTCTAGGAAAATGGCATTGATTTCAACCCACGTGTTTGACACAAATTTTTTAAGCGTTAACCATCCCTCTCTACAACAAACCCTGTAACTTAGGGAATATTTAACTTAATTGCTAAGTGTTAAAGATGATCATGACTGTTCAATACCAATTCAACCTAGATGCCTTGAAAATATCTACATGCCTGCTCAATGCAGGAAGCTTGAAATCAATATGTTTCTCCCTAACTTAATCCTCCCACGAAGATAAAGATTATGAGATTACCTTTGGTGATATTAGATCATGGTTGGGTGGCAGATCATGGTCTCCAATGAATGTATTTCCATGAAATATGTGGTCAAAAAGTAATGATGTACTATTTGGGGTAGGTGGCTTATGAATGCAACCTGCATTCCAAACCCACCATGACCCGGTAGATCATGGTTAGGTGGCAGATCATGGTCTCCAATTAATGTATTTCCATGAAATATGTGGTCAAAAGGTAATGATGTAGTATTTGGGGTACGTGGCTTATTAATGCAACCTCATCAATGCGTTCCAAACCCACCATGACCCGGCATTCTTCCATGCATTCTTACGTTGTTTTTGGCTCCATCCCATTATGACCCGGCGTTCTTCCATGCAACAAATAAATAGTTACTAATATATCTCTTGCAAGTGTATCTAAGACTTTAACTTTCATAGGTATGCAACAGAAAATGCAAGCCACAGGATAGTTATCTTAAGTTCAATACAAGAACTGCAAGTTTTATCTTAATTAGCTGTAGGAGTTTATTGTTCATTGGATAAAGGAAGGGGTTTTCTAACCTGTATCCTTGTACTTTAAGAGTACAAGTTGTCTTTGTGCCTTAAGAATATAAGTTAAAGCTATAATTAATATATACACCTTTTTATTATAAATTTATATTAAAAATCTAAAAATTAACTTTTAATTTATTAACTATCCAATTAAATTCATTCATTTGGTATTAACACTAAAATTAATATTAATTTTTACATTTTTATATATGCATTTATGACAAAAAGTACTTTTGGGTTAGGAAAACCATAAAAAGAAATTTGGGTCTGCACGCTGCAGGAGATTTCTTTTGTGGAATGGCGTTCAAATCCAGTTAGAAGTGTTAAGGGATGCATGTAGTTTTCAAAAAGGAGTTAAGAGCTGGGATGTGTAAGGTGAGGAGGGGAAGACTTGTTTGTTGATGTGAGGCTTTTGTGATTAATTAAGCGATCATCTTTGTATTTTGGATGTAAGGTTTGGACTACCCTTGCACTTTCTTGCTGTAGGATGAGGGGAAGACTTTGTTGATGGTCTGCTAATTTTCATCTTCATAAAAAAAATAAAATAAAATAAAAAGACTAATTTTCATCACACATGTCTCAAATTGCACTTCCTTTCTTCTTCTTCTTTTTTTAATAATAAATTATATTTTCACATTAAAGAATACAATTTTCTTCTTTGGTTCCTGTTGTTGCTGAAAACCTTCAAGGCCTTCCTTGCTCAGATCTTCTCGTCCAATAAACTTGCAAAGCCCCGAGGGTGGTTCCCGAGGTAGACACTCCGATGCTTAAGTTAGCAATAGTCTACACTTAGAGCTTTTTAGAGAGAATGGAGTGTATTAGAGAGAATGGAGTATATTAGAGAGAAATACTAAAGGAGGAGTCCCCTACCTTTGAGGGGTGTGGGGGTATTTATAAATCCTTTGGGAATGCCGGATATGTGTTGCATTTCTGTTGGTCCCTTTGGATCTATTTGAGTGTATATGAGCTCCATAGTAACTTATACATGTACTCTTTTGTATTTAGGCCTCATGGGCCTTCACTATGTTTATGGGCTAGTTATATTACTATCCTTATAGTTCCCTTTTAATGGAAAGCAAATAATTTCCTTAAAGGAAGTTATTAGTATTCCATATCAGCTGTTGAAGTAGCAATATCAGTACTTATTCATATAGATTGAAATTCCACTCCATACTATACATTGGACTTGCACTAGACTTGTAATCATAAATAGAGAAAAGAAGGGGGAAAATATATACAATGAAATGAAAGGATTTGAGGGTAGATATCATCTTCACTTCTTCCTCATATTCAATCTTTCACACCCCCACCTTTGCCTTCTTGACTACCCGATTCGGAATGTCTTCAAAAATCATTTAGGCCTTCTTGTAAAAATAGTGTTTCCAATAACCACACATGATGTGATAAAATCACTCTAACAATTGTATTAGTCGTTCCAAATAATATAATGATGAGAAGAGTGTGGAACTCATGAGAATTATGATTAACTAAGTATTAAAATAATTAATTTAAATTTATTTAAACAACTAAAAAGAAAGAAACTTTAATTAAAAATAATAAAAAAATAACAATTAAAATAAAACTAATCAAGATATGAAATACTAAAGTATTGACTTCACTATAATCAATTAATATAAATTCTAGATTAATATGTTTTTAAAATCAATTTGTTAAGATTATTGCATGTAATAGCAGTTTTCCCTAAATTAATTAACTAGTTTCTCAAATCAAGTTAATTCTTCACTTATTTGTTAAATTAGTCATATCTCTATGTAATTTTAAACAAATTGGTGAGTATTAAATTCTATGGAAACCTTTAGCTTAAAAAGGGGGAGCTCCTAACTCTATTCTCTTCTTCTACTACCACATATGACGCTAATTATGTCTAACACACAGTTATATTATTATTAGTCTAGTTTACACAATTCTTTCTCAAATTTATACATAAATCACTAAATTAATTGAAAAGTGATTAGGTTATCAGGTTTTTAATTTACTAAGTTTAATAATATAAACTCATTATGTGAATAACTTTAATTAAAAAATGTAAAAATCACAAAATTTATATTAAATTTATTAGGCTACATCGTAGCATTATTAAAATAAATTAGTTCATAATAAAAATAATAAAATTTAAAATTATAATTATGAACATTCGAATATCAAATAATAGATAAAAAGAATTTAAAAAAATAAAATCTAATTGGAAGAAATTAAAATTCTTGATCTTCTATTATTTATGCATAATTTATTTTGATCTCCAAGAGTGTCCAAAATAAGACTTCCAAAGCCTCCAACACTCTCTCCAATTATGGACTTGGATGAATATTTATAAGATTTTGGAAAACCTAATTAGAATAGAAGTGGGATTCACACCAAAATAATAAATTAGGCATGGATTTTTTGAAAATCGCATAAGGGGTCAATACCTTCAACCAGGTGCTGACATCTTCTGTTAAGCGCATCCTAAAATCACCGGGTCGGATTTTTGGACTTCTAAGCAATTTTTGTTAATGATAAAATAACAGTTCTGATCCCTAACTTCTGAACTCCTCACAAATTGATCCACAACTTTCTGATCTTTTCAATTTGCTCCTAAAAATTATGATTTTTTTCAATTAAATTCTTTCTTACACAAATAATGAAAATTATGTAAAATCAAGTAAAATTTCATAAAACTCACCTTAATATTAATAATATCACGATAAAAATTTTACATTAATATGTATATAAATTTAGCTCATCAAATTCCTCCAAATTTAAGTTTTGCTTGTCCTCGAGTAAAATAAAAAAATAAATAAAAAGAAAATAAAATCTAACTCACTTTTATATCAATCACAATTGCACTTAGCATGTACTACAAGCCCTTAAACCCCTAGGTCATCACCCTAGTGGATGAGTTATGTCTCGTAAAGGTTTTCAACAGATCTACCCACAAAATCCCAATATAAGAATGTAATTACATGATATGAATGCAAAGAAATTTTAGGAATTAAAGTTCAATTAAATACAAAATCTCAAATATTCAAGAGTTTTTATATACTTACTTAAAGTCAAATACTCCATTTTATTCTTCACACCACTTGTCAAAAGATTTAGTTCATGAACACTTAGTGTGTGTGAAAATTCATAGTGAGAAGTCTCAAGTTTTAGAGCTTCACACTTTAGCACTTATTATTATTTTTCTTCTTCTTCATGAACACTTAGTGTGTGTGAAAATTCATAGTGAGAAGTCTCAAGTTTTAGAGCTTCACACTTTAGTACTTATTATTATTGTTCTTCTTCTTCTTCTTCTTCTTCTTCTTCTTCTTCTTCTTTTTCTTCTTCTTCATGAACACTTAGTGTGTGTGAAAATTCATAGTGAGAAGTCTCAAGTTTTAGAGCTTCACACTTTAGCACTTATTATTATTGTTCTTCTTCTTCTTCTTCTTCTTCTTCTTCTTCTCTCTCTCTCTCTCTCTCTCTCTCTCTCTCGTGTCAAGTTTCCTTTAACTTTCCAAGTTACCCATTTAATGAGATTCCTACCAATGGCTCCCAAACCAGTTCGCTTTAGGACATTAGATGAAGTGACACCTCTAAGAATATACTTACTCAAGTAACAAAAGCCACGAAACATTCAACTTCTCTTTTTTTTTTTTTTTTTTTTTTTTTTTTTCAGCCATACAACACATTCATCCCAAAGCTATCACTTGTCTTTTGACACGAATATTAACATTTGTGATGAAAGCACTTGGTTACTCTACAAGTCATAAACTCAAAGTGCTTTGCATGCTCATATTTTAAGTCACCGTTTGACATGAAAGTTGACATAAGTCTCATACCTAACCCCCAGTTACTAAGCAACTAGAAATATCGGAGTAAAAATTAACAAAGTCTTTTGTGTTGGCTTCTTTTTCTTCTCTGTTTTTTTTTTCTTCTTCTTCCTTTATGTGCTTTTTAGGTGCTACTAAGTCTTCTATCTACACTTCTCACTACAAACTTGTACTCAAGTGAAATATAATACTCATGAACTTAAACTTCATCACAATGATACTATTTTTCAAATATTGTATCTCTAAAATTCAAAGATTTTAGAAATTTTTGAATTTTCAACTCAAGAATATTCAATTCCTTAATACCAATTGGACCAACTCCTAAAAAAAACCCTAATTTCTAAAAAGGGAAAAATGTGTGTTATGCAAATATGAATGCAACTAATGTAAGAATGGACACCTAAAAGTTACTCACCCCTAAACTTAAATCAAACATTGTTCTCAATGTAAAATAAAAGTAAAAGAAAAGAAAAACTTCCCATGTTTTGCACTTAAAGACTTAAAATTTAAGTTCTAAAGTTGAGTTGTCTTCAATTAGAGGAGACTTTTAGCATGTGAATTTCCATAACCATGTTCCCCAAACTTGTTCAATGACATGGTTAAAATCAAAGAATAACAATTTATGCATTAACCTAGGCCATAAAGAGAAAAAAATAATAAAAAAATCTAAACTATTAAAATAAAAGACAAAGAAATAAAAGAAAAGAAAAATTTATACTTGGGTTGCCTCCCAACAGGCGCTTAATTTATAGTCATTAGTTAGATTTTCTACCACTCCAAGGTGGTTTTGGATTAGGTAGTTAGTTTCTACAAGTATGCTTTCCACTTCTCCAAGTTGTCCTTCAATCTCCAAGAATAAAGTGTTTACCTCTTCTTTTTGATTTGTCATTGTTGCACTAGGTAACTCACCTTGTATTTCTTTAGCAATTAAGTTGAGCGAATAACTTGATTGAACGTCTAGATTTTTATCCAAACATGTCTCCTCTTCTTGAGCTTGAAACCTTGATTGTGGCTTCAATATATCTTCATTATTCCATGAGGAGATTGGATAATTTATCCAATCAAAGTTGCATGTATTGAGATAAGAATTACACTACTAGTTATAAAAATCATAAGAAAAATTAATATGTTTGTTAGATGATTTAAAATAGCAATTAGAACTAAAATGCTCCAATTCACACCATCGACAAGTAATATTAAATTATTATATTATAACCTTCTTTAATTTGAACTTTTCAATGACTGCTTGAAATCGCTCAAGTTCATCATCATCAATTTCTACTTCCCAATTGATAGTTATTGCTTCAACTTGTGCCCTTAACTTTGGAGCAAGACATTGATAATTTATATAAGTGTTTATAACAACCCATCATAGTTAGACTTACAAAAACAAAAAAAAAAAAGAAAAAAAATCAAAGAAAAGAAATAAAAGAAAAGAAAACGTTCAAATTAAATCTAAAATTAACTAACTTCAATATTAATTAAATCAAGAATCCTTAGCATTGGTGCCAAAAAACTTGATGTGCTAAAATCATTCTAATAAGTGTACTAGTCGCTCTAAGTAATACAATAATAAGAAGAGTCGTAAACCTACTAGAATTGTGATTAACTAAATACCAAAATAATTAATCTAAATTTATTTGAGCAATCAAAAAGAAAGAAATTTTAATTAAAAATAATAAAAAAGTAACAATTGAAATAAAACTAATTAAGATATGAGGTACTAAGGTATTAACTTCACCATCATCAATCCATATAAATTCTGGAATAATATGTTTTCAAAACCAATTTATTGAGTGTTATTGCATGTGATGGTAGATTTTCCTAAATTAACTAGTTTTCTGAAGTCAAGTTAATTCTTTACTTGTTTATTAAATTAGTCATATACTATGTAATTTTAAACAAATTATTGAGTATTAAATTCTATAAAAACCTCTAGTTTAAATAGGGGGAGTTCTTATCTTTGTTCTCTTCTTTTATTACCACATGTGACACTAATTACATGTAACATATAGTTTATATTATTATTGGTCTAATTTATACAATTCCTTCCCAAGATCATGCATAAATCATTAAATTAATTAAAAGATTATCAAGCTTTCAATGCATTAAATTTAATAATATAAACTCATCATTTGAATAATTTTGATTGAAAGTATAAAAATAAAAGAATCTATATTAAATTGATTGGGTTACATCATAACCCTAATAAAATAAATTGGTTCATAACAAAATAATAAAACCTGAAATTATAATTATGAATATTTGAATATCGAACAATAATAAAAAGAATTTAAGGAAAAACAAAACTCAATTTAAGGAAATTGAAATACTTAATCTTCTATTATTGATATATCCTTTACCTTGATCTCCAAGAATGCCCAAAAAGGACTGCCACTAGCCTCCAAAACTCTCCCCAATTTTTAACTTGGATGAGTATTTATAAGATTTTAAAAACCTAATTAGAATAGCAATAGGACCCACACCAAAATAATAAATTAGACATGAATTTTCTAAAAATTGCGGGTCAACACCTTCAACTAGGTGCCACTACCTTCTGTTAAGTGTACATTGAAATCACCATGTCGGGTTTTTTTGCCTTCTAAGCAATTTCTGTTAATGGTAAAATGACAGTTCTAGTCCCTAACTTCTAAACTCCACACAACTTAATCTTCAACTTTCTGGTCTCTACAATTTGTTCCTAAAAATTATGATATCTTCCAATTAAGTTCTTTCTTACACAAAGAATAAAAATAATGTAAAATCAAGTAAAATCTTATAAAATTCACTCAAATATCAATAATATCAAGACAAAAACTTCACATTAATATGTATATAAATTTAACTTATCAACACCTATGAGGAATCTATATCCATAACCCATTAACACTAATTTCCAACCAAATTCCCCTGACAATCCAGGATCTTCATTTCCTTCGGAGGTTGAATATGGTGGAGGCAAAACCTCAAAGTTGTAATAGTCACATTTCCTTGATAGTGGCATTCCACATTGTCCTAAATTTCCGTCAAAAGAGTTGTTTTCAAATGTATCAAATTGTTGACCTTTTGGGATAGGTCCCATCAAATGGTTGTGAGACACATTAAAGACTTTTAGAAATTTGAGTTGCATCAACTCTGTGGGAATTCTTCTTGTGTGCTTGTTTTGAGAAAGGTCAAGTGCTTCAAGATTTGCGAGATATTCCAAGACAAGAGGGATTTGACCATCAAGAATGTTATTGGAAAAATTGAGCAGTTGAAGTCCTTCTAGGTTCCCAACTTCTTCTGGAATCTCTGCCTCGAATTTGTTGCAAGATAGATCAATGGCTGTGAAAGGCTCAAGGATCTTCCCATAGTCCAACTTGTTCCCTTTGTTTGTTGTTTTCATTGAAAAAGGAAACTATTAAGGAATGACGAAATGATTCACCATGACGTGGTGTTCATATACTTGCAAGTATGTTGTGCTCTCTTTATCAAGATTAACCATGGCATTCCATCTCATGAAGTAGTCTGTTGGTAAAGTGCCAACAAATACATTGTTAGAAAGGTTTAGAACTACATTCAACTGTTAAATATTAAAATATTAAGATACATAATTGTTGTAGAAGTTATACATTAATTTATAATAAATTAATATACATTTTAAATATTTTTTTATATTTATTAATTAAAAATTAATTTTAATTATGAATCAATATTATTATATGTAATAATTACTAAAAGGTATAATACAGTCAAATAGCATGTATCATGATTTTAAAATCTAGTTAACTAATTAAAATAATACACATATCATTAACATTAAAATTAATATTACTAGCCAATTGCTAATCTGCAGTAAATGCAAGTACATCTAAACTTGAATTAATTTTCTAAAGAGCTCTGGACTTGATTAAGAATGTCCAAGCCCAAGCAATTATAGGACTGAGCAATTCAATGCAAGCAAATTTCATGATGGCCCTCGGAAACAAATCTCAAGTACCCGTCATCTCTTTCTTTTTTTTTTTGAAAGGCGAAAGATAATTATTGATTTGGAGTACAGGGGGTACTCCGAACCCTTTACATGATTTAAAATAGGCCAGCTAATTAAGGAACCCCGCGTCTTGAAGTGGCGGGGCACTTCTTTAAGCTGCCTTAGATTTACAACAACCTTGTGCTTCTTAAACTACCTGGGACGGATTCAGGCAGCTTACTGGATTAAGGATCCAGTCTGATACGGTGAAGAGGCTTCCTCTCCTTTTGCCTTTGATCCATTTAAAAGACCTCACCTGGACCAGCTCCAATAGTCTACCGGACTCTACCTCTTTGCCTCTAAATAGCTTTTCATTTCTAGCTAACCATATGGACCAAATAACAGAGAACCAAATGCATTCCCAGCCCCTCCTCACCTCTTTGATATTGAATATGAAGGGGTGCTGTTCAAACACCCTCCCACAATCTCTATCTAACACCTGCTTACTACCCCACCACCTATAGCAACTGTTCCAAAGTCCCCACGCAATTTTGCAATGAATAAAGAGGTGATTGGAATCTTCACTTACTAAGCCGCATAGAATGCACTTACAATCTGCAATGTCTTGTATGATTCCCCTCTTCAACAGGTTCAACTTTGTTGGGATTTTATCTTGCAGCACTTGCCAGGCAAAAACAGAAATTTTGCTCGGGATGTACTCTTGCCATACTTTACTTAGTGCTGGTCTCTGCTGGACTCTCCTGTGATCCCTTGTCAGGGCCTGGTATGCTGATTTTGTTGTGTATATTCCTTCCTTGCTATGGATCCAGTCCCTCACATCTGATATTCCTCTTTCTATTTTGGTATCTTGGATTTCAGACTTGAGAGCCGCCTCCTGTTGTTCCTCCCAGCTGAACAGGTTTCTTCTCCACTTCAAGTCCCACTTCCATGAGTCATCCTGCCATTTTCCCATTTGGGATATCTTTTTATCTTTTCCTGCAGAAATTAGGTAGAGTCTGGGAAACTTGTTAGCAAGACTCACTCCCCCACACCACTCATCCCACCAAAAGCTCGTATCTTTCTCGTCCCCCACTCTAATTTCTAGACCGTCTGCAAGCCACCCTTTGTTGTTTTCTTCCACATCACTTAACTTACAAATATCCCTCCACCATGATGACCCATAATTGAAACCCTCCCTCAGCCAATTGTAACTTGGTTCCCCTACCCTCCCGTACTTCTCAACAATAACCTTGCCCCAGAGCCCTTTATCATGTCTCACTAGTCTCCCCCACCACTTGCCTAACAAGGCGAGGTTAAACTTCCTTAGATCCTTTACCCATCATCTCTTTCTCCGCAACGAGTCCTTCCCTAATTTCCTCAATGAGAAGTTCGTACTTTTTTCAAGCAACCCAGAGCGACTCATCTCAAGTCAAAGCCATTAGGGCCATAGTCCAAACCTTTGGATGGAGAGAAGCCGTGCCCATATTTGTAGACAATGAGTTTGGAGAAGGGGTTATACCTTCCTTATCTGACGCTTTAAAAGAGGTTAATGCTCGGATTCCTGACCGAAGCGTTATCTCTTTCGGGGCCACTGACGAGGAAATTGAAAGGGAGCTATTTAAGTTAATGTCAATGCAAAGTAGAGTGTTCATTGTTCATATGATCCCAGATCTTGGGTCTCGGGTTTTTGACAAAGCAACAGAGATTGGAATGATGTGTGAAGGATATGTTTGGATAATAACTGATGGGATGACTAATCATTGGAGTTTGATTCATCATTCTGATCATATGGATTCCATGCAGGGTGTGTTGGGTGTAAGGAATTATGTTCCAAAATCAAAACAGTTGGAGAAGTTTGAGGTAAGATTGAAAAGCAAATTTGTGCAAGATAATCCTAGTATGATGAATGCTGAATTAGACATTTTTGGATTATGAGCTTATGATGCTACATTTGCACTGGCCATGGCAGTGGAGAAGGTAATAGGCACTGCCAAATTCAACTTTGATACATCAAATCTTGAATCTTTTGGCTGGGTTTCTCAAAATGGTCCCAAACTCATCCAAGCTTTGTCAAGTACGAGATTTAAAGGCCTTAGTGGAGAATTTGGGTTTGTCAATGGGCAACTAGAGTCCCCAATTTTCCAGATTTTTAATGTAATTGGAAATGGTGAAAGGGGGATTGGGTTCTAGATGTCAAAGGATGGACTAGTTAAAAGACTGGACTCCACTTCTAATGCTAATCTTGGAACCATCAACTGGCCAGGGGATTCATATTCCATTCCTAAAGGCTGGGAGATTTCGATAAATGGGAGGAAGTTGAAGATTGGAGTGCTGGTGAGAAAGGGATTTAAGGAATATGTCAAGGTAACATGGGATCAAGAGACTAATTCAACTACTTTCACTGGTAGTTGCATAGATGTCTTCAGTGATGTGATGAAGGTAATGCCATAGCCCGTCCCCTACCAATTCTATCCCATTCAAATGGAAAAGGATGAAAGCGTCAATGATATAATCGATCAAGTCTTTTTTGGGGTTAGTAATTTGCCATCTGAGTTTATATTTAATTCACCATCTTTTAGTTAACAAGCCTACTTTGGATTTCTTAATTAATGATAACCTTGGTGTGCAGAAGTATGATGCGGTTGTGGGAGACATTACTATTGTGGCAAACAGGTCATTGTACGTTGACTTCACATTACCATTTATGGAGTCCGCAGTGGTGATAGTAGTGCCTATAAGAAATAATACAAACAAGAATACATGGGTGTTCTTAAAGCCTTTATCGAGCGACCTTTGGATCACCAGCTTTTGCTTCTTTGTCTTCATGGCATTTGTTATTTGGGTTCTGGAGCATAGAATCAATGAAGATTTCGGTGGCCCACCTTTACATCATGTTGGAACTAGCTTTTGTTTGGTTCTCTTTCTCGACCATGACTTTTGCACACCGTACTAATCCTAGCCTTTCATATACTTAAGCTTTTTGGGAAAAATAACAGAGTTGACGAGTTCGACTTAACTTAATTACACTTTTAGTTTCATACGTATATTAGCTAATTCTGTTTTTTCATTTTCAGGGGAGAGGGTGTTGAGCAATCCAGCTAGGATTGTGGTGATCATATGGTGCATTGTGGTATTCATTCTAACGCAAAGCTACACGGCCAACTTAACCTTTCTTTTAACAGTTCAACAGTTGCAACTAGCCGTGACTGACATAAATGAGTTATTGAAGAATGGGCAGAATGTTGGGTACCCACATCACTCTTTCATCGAGGAAATACTCCAAAGGTTGACATTTGATCGATCCAAGATGAAGAAATTTACTTCATTGGAAGTTCTTCATGAACTGTTTACTAAGGGAAGTATTGCAGCTGCTATTGACGAAATTCCTTACATGAACTTGTTTCTTACTAATAAAAGCCATTGCAAAAAGTACACACCCTGACAGAACCTACTTTTAAGACCGACGGCTTTGGATTTGTGAGTTCTCTTTCCTTCTTAGCCCTTTCATTGTTCTTAATCAAGTCGATTTAATCTCCAAAACAAATTTGTAATTAATAGGTCTTTCCAAGAGGTTCTCCCCTTGTAGCAGATGTTTCAAGAGCAATCCTTAATGTCACTGAAAGCTTTAGAATGGGGGATATTCAAAATGCATGGAAGAAACAAACCAATTGTCCTGATTCAAGCAGCTTGGATTCTACAAATAGCCTGAGTCTTGGAAGCTTTTGGGGCCTTTTCCTCATTGCCGGAGTGATCGGTGTATTAGCTCTTGTCTACTTTGCAGCGGAGTTTCTATATGAGCAAAGGGACGTGTTGCGCGCGTGTGACGCTGGAATTTCAATATGGAATAGAATTCTTCAAGTATTGCGAAACTTCGACCGGAGAGACCTGACCTCACATGCCTTCAGGCAGCGTGGATTAAGAGAGGAAGATAGCAATATTGAAATCATTCCAGTTAGAGGTGCTGTTGAAGCCCCTGTTGAGATCCCTGTTAGATCCCTGTTGAAGCCCTTGATGATATAAGTGGCGCAGCGACATTCGTGGAAATAGAAATTCATCATGCTAGCACAAACAGCTCATGAAAAAGCTTAGCTCAATAATAGTAACAACACTAGTGTGGTTTCTAATCTTTTATATGGGTTTTGACCCAAGTTAGACTTTTGTATCGGGCTGTGTTTGTATATTATGCATAATATATAATTGTAGTAGTTGCCATCTTCAGTAGGTATACATGTACTTCACATAAAATTAAAACATCTGCATCCAAGTTAAGAAATAAATTTTTTACTGGTTAAGTTACAAGTTCATTTACAATAGTTAATAGTTTATTGAGAAGGGTTAGAATATTAGTATTTATTTTAAAATAGTAACATTTATACTATATTAATATATTGATTGAGTTTTTAGCGCTTTGTTTTGTTGGTGGTTCTGGTTCGATCTGGTTTGATTTATGTTGGTTCGGTCTGATTTACTTTCTGTTGGTTCATTTTCTGCTAGTTTGTATTAAAGCAAAAGGACACCTGGTACAAATAGAACATTTGTTTCCTTAACAAGAGGACAGCTGGATTACATTTACTGCATCGAAGATTGACAGATGGCAAAAATTGTGCAGATTAATTCATGAAGTATGTGTTCAAACACAATTGCATAAAACACATCTGAATTCACAGGTGGCTTGGTAACTGTGTGTATCATTTAATTTTATGGATTAGGTTCAATCCTCTCTCTCTTAAAAATTGCCCTTAATCAAAAAAAAAAAAACACAATTGCATAAAGATTGATTTATCAGAATATTTATTTTTTGTATTCATACTTTATTTCTTTCTTTTTTTTTTTTACTTTATAATTTGTATAATCTTTACTCATTTCTTCAACCTATATATCCATAAATTATAAAGAATTCTCACAAATAATACACAAACTAGAGTATTTATTAAATAATTTAATTTGATAGAATTTTTTTAGTTATTATTTATATAA
>BPVZ01000071.1:467240-489132 GCA_020521535.1 Rubroshorea leprosula | reverse complement strand
TTGTTAAGTGCTTTAATTTGATAAAAAAAGTTTAATTATTATTTATATAATATATTTGTGCAGAAAAAGACTTGAATGCATAATAATAGGAGTTTTTGGAATTAATTGAACATCTTGTGAAAGTTGAGGGACTGAATTGCAAGAAGAAAGGCACTTCTTTGAGACTTAAATGAATGAATATTAAGTTTCAGGGTCTAAAGTGCTAATCATACAAAATATGGAGGACTAGATATGCAATTTAACCATTGAAGAAACTGCAAAACTAGGGTAAAACCCGACACGGGTGTAGTGTCGACACGTAATTCACAGTATCAGCACCATGCAATCAGCGTCCAAAATTCAAGTTTTCTATTTTATTCTAAGTCCTATTTCTATTTCAATTAGGATTTCTAAAATCCTATAAATAACCAACCAAATTTAAAATTGAGAGAGCTTAGGGGAGGAGGCTGGTGGCAGCCTATTAGAAGCTTCATTAACAATAGAAAATTAAGGAGCTCAAGTTCCTCAAATTAAGTTTTATTTTTCTTTAAATTATTTTTATCTATTGTTTGATATTCGAATTTTTATGACTATAATTTCAAGTTTTATTATTTTTATTATGAACTAATTTGTTCTACTAAGGCTACGAACTAACTTAATCAATTTAATATAGATTTTGTGATTTTTATATTTTCAATTAAAGTTATTTATATGATGAGTTTATATTATTGAATTTAATTCATTGAAAGCCTAATCACCTTTCGATTGATTTAATGATTTATGTATGAATTTGAGAAAGAATTGCGTAAATTAGACGAATAATAATATAAATCGTGTGTTAAACTATGAGACCGAGAGGTAATTAGCTCACATGTGGTAGTGGAGGAAGAGAAGAGAGTTAGGAGCTCACCCTTTTTAAGCTAGAGGTTTCCATAGAATTTAATACTCATTAGTTTGTTTAAAATTACATAGAGCCTCCCTAGGGTTTCTCTCGTGCACTACTTCTAGGGTTAAGAGCAGTGCCGACAGGTTTTCCTCCCTAGGGCTTATCTCTGGTAGAGGAGTTCTTTCATCCCTCCTTTCTTATTACCCCTCACTTCCTTCTCTTGATCTCCTCCTTCATCTTGTCGTTGTCTTGCTTTGGAAACTCCAACCCAAGGGACCACAAGGCAGCGACATTTTGGGTTTTCTAGGGTTTATAAAATTTTGAGAACTAACAATGCCACTGAATATCTCAGTACTAAACTTCAATCCTTTCTCAAAGAACATGGTACACTGACACAACAATCTTGTCCTTACACTTTTGAACAGAATGGACAAGTCGAATGAAAACACAGACACATCCTTGATTTTATTCATGCTCTGCTCATTTCGTCTTCTTGTTCAAAACGATTTTGGGGTGAAACTACTCTTATAGCTATTAATCTCATTAATCAAATTCCATCATCAATTATCAATAATAAGTCTCCATGTGAATGTTTGCATGGTATTCCTCCTACCTATGATCTTCTTAAGGTTTTTGGTTGTACTTATTTTGTTCTTCTTCCACCTCATGCACATAACAAGCCAAAGCCTTAGGCTCGATTATGCTGTTTTTTGGGTTGTGGGATTACACATAAAGGATATCATTGTTCGGATCTTGTTTCACAAAAACTTCGAGTGTCACGTCATCTTGTCTTTTGGAAACACATTGTGTTTTCCTTGTTATCAAACTTCCAAGCGTCATCTTTTGATCAACCTCCACTTTTTACTAACCCTTCTATTGAGCTATTTCCTAGTGACTCTAATGCAAACACATTTGATGAGCTCCATGATGCCTCTTCACATGCTGCACCTGGTTCAACAAAAGATGCTCTACCTACTCGTAATGCATTAGATAATGTTGAGTCTTCTTCCCTTATCTCTTCTATTTCACCTGTTAGATCTAATCCTATTGATATTGAGCTTGAAAATGAGATCATTAATCCACCTTCAAGTCATCCTACTCAGGTAAGAAATCCTCTTAACAATCTTTGTGATTATCATTGTTTTCCTATTATTACCTCCTTACATGAGCCTCAATCCTATATATAGGCATCTTCTAACCTTCTTTGGTAACAAGCTATGTAAGATGACTTACAAGCTCTTGAGAAAACTCGTACATGGGATTTAGTTGATCTTCCTGCTGGAAAGCCTCTAGTAGGTTGTAAATAGGTGTACAAGATCAAAACTCGATCTGATGGTTCTGTGAAGTGCTATATGGTTTGTTCGATTGCTAAAGGATTTACTTAGGAATATAGGATTGATTATGAGGAAACCTTAGTATATGTTGCTTGTCCTACTTCAATTTGTAGTTTGATTGCTATTGTTGTTGTAGAAGGATGGAAATTGTTTTAGATAGATGTGAAAAATGTCTTTCTAAATGGTGATCTTGTAGAGGAAGTTTACATGAAACCACCTCCTAGACTTGAGCATCCTCCAAACAAAAGTTTGCCATCTATATGGTTTGAAGTAAGCACCTCGAGCCTGGTTTGCCAAGTTTACTACCACCATCAGTGAACTTGATTTTACTTCGAGTCCTCATGATACTGCACTGTTTATACGCAAGACTAATCATGGTATGGTTCTACTACTTCTTTATGTTGATGATATGATCATTACTAGGGATGATATTTTAGGTATTCATGATCTTAGGCAATTTCTCAATCATAAGTTTGAGATGAAAGATCTTGGTGTTTTGAGCTATTTCTTGGGACTTGAGGTCACCTCTTATGATGATGGTTATCTTCTCTCCCAAACAAAATATGCTTATGATCTTATATCTAAAGCTGGATTCACTGATAGTAAGACTTCATCTACCCCACTTGAGCCAAATGTTTGACTTACACCAATGGATGGTTCTCCATTAGTTGATCCTACTTGTTACAGATAGTTGGTTGGAAGTTTAATTTATCTTACTACAACACAATTAGACATAGCTTATGCAGTTCATGTCATTAACCAGTTTATGGCTACACCTAGCTCCACTCACCATGCAGTAGTACTTCACATTATTCACTTTATTAAAGATACCATTTTTCATGGACTTCACTTTTCTACTCATTCATCTCTTGAACTTCATACTTACTTTGATGCTAATTGGGCTAAAGACTCTAATGATTATAAATCCACCGTTGGATATTGTCTTGTTCTTGGTGATTCCTTAATCTCTTGGCATAGTAAGAAGTAGACAGTTTCATCACGTTCTAGCATAGAGGCCGAATATCGAGCACTTGGAGACACCATATCAAAGTTACTTAATTTACGTTGGCTACTAGAAGATATGGGTATTTCTCAACCGCTTACTACTAATCTTTATTATCACAATCAGAGTGCCATGCAAATTGCTCATAATGATGTCTTCTATAAACGCACTGAACACATTGAGGTTGATTGTCACTTTGTTCGCCATCGTGTTGCACAAGGAACTATTCATTTAGTTTTCATTAGCTCCACTGATCAACTAGTTGACCATTTCACCAAGGCTCGTTTTCTTAAATGGTTTCGTACTCTTCTTTTCAAACTCAAGTTGGTTTCATCACAACCACCTTGAGTTTGAGGGGGATGTTACGATGTAAATAGAATTATATTCATAATTATTGTAAATATTTTATACCTTAAAATATTTTCTTTGTATACTTTATACCTAAAATATTATCTTTGTAAACACCTATATATAGGTCATTCTACATATAGTATTATTCAAGAAAGCAATAAATCTTTCTTCAAATATTTCTTCTTCTTTTTTATTTTTAATAGAAATGGTAGAAAATAACAGCCATTCATAACTAAAAATCTAAACTGCTCTAGGTTGTTGTGCATGATTTAGGTGTAGAAATTTACATAAACAGATGTTTTTGCAGCATAAACCTAAACAAAACAATGCATAAATAACAGTAAAAACATATAATTTCAGAGGCTAAATAATAGTAGAATTTTGTGCATGATTGATCAGATGTGAAAACAAACGGTGAGGAGTAAAATAAGCTAAAGCCGAGCAAACTTGGAGGCTAGAAAACAACATACAATGCACAAAACAACAAGAACAACAAAATAATACAGAAAACAAGATAGAGATCGGAATGAAACAACAGCAAAATCACAAACCATAACAAGGAAAAACCGAGACTTAACTAGGTGCATACAGAGCAGAATTTCAAACCATATAAAACTAGACTTTTAGTAGCTAAATCATGCAGCAAACATCATGAAAGTCATGCATAAACAATAGAGGTTTCAAGGGGTTTAGATCTATGGCCCTTACCAAAATATCTCTAGTCCAAGACACCAATACAAGGGAAAGATTAGGGGTAGAATGCGAGTAGAAGAAACCATAATTTTTCTGCACAAAACCAGGTTGATTCAGAGGAAGCACATGATTAAAAATGGCTTCCATGACATGAATTCATTGGAAGAAGAAGAGAACTCTGAGAAGCTTGAGAATCTTACCATTTGGTAGTGGGATTGAAGAAGAGGAAGGGTAGATCATAACTTTCAGAGAGAAAGGAAATGGTGATCTCTAGAGGCATTCACATCGGTTCCCAGGTGAGTAAAGATGACGGGAGGTCTAGGATTAGGTGGGAAGAATCCATGATTTGGTGCCCACATCGTACTGATCTGACCAATGTTGCTGAGAATCTTGGCTACTGACATGGCATTTTAGGGGCCCAAGATAGGAGTTCAAGCAAAGAAAAAATTGCAGTGATTAGGCACAACTTTTTGTACTATTTTTTTATATAATTTTTATATATCATTAAATAAGTTAATGCATTTAATATCATAGGTATCAAATGAATAAAAAAAGCCAATCATTTAAATAACGTATAAGATTATATAAAAAAAAGTTGTCCAAAAGGATGTAAATGTAATGGAAAATTAAAGTAGAGGGAGTACAATAATATGGTTTAGAGGAGTAGAGGGAGGTCTTTGAATGATTTACAAGTATGGGGAGGACAATGAATAACTGACACCAAAAAGTGGGTGTGGACACCAAACCCGTGTCGGGCATCTAGACCTCTCGCAATTTCTTTAATGGTGAAATGGCAGATCTGGTCCTCCAACTTTTATATCATAACACTTTAATGTCACAACTTCAGATTCATTCATTTAGGTCCCTCAAAGGAACCTTTTTCCTAGCAATTCGATCCCTCAACTTTCAAAAACCCCTATCACTATGCATTCAAATCCTTTTCTGCCAAAAAAAAAAAAAAGAAAATTATATAAAATCTATTGACAATCACATCTTGTCCATGTAAATAGTAACAATATTAAGGCTAAAATAATAGATTAAAGCGTATAAAATGCATTTCATCATATAATCCCATAATCCAAAAAGCAACAAAATTGAGTTTAAGGCCCTAACTTCTTGTGTTCATGAGATAGAAAAAGAACAAAACAAAACACAGCAAAAAAGGTTTAAGATCATGGGCAAAAAAAAGTACCATATAAATGCTCATATGGAGATTGATTATTGATAACTAATGATGAAATCTAATGAATGAGATAAATAGCAGTGAAGGTAGCTTCTCCCCAAAATCGCTCAAGACAAAAGGAAGCAATGAGTAGAGCACAAACAGATACAACAATGTGTCTATGTTTATGTTCAACTCACTCATTCTATTGAGAAGTGTAACGACAAGATTGTTGTGTCAATGTACTTTTTTGTTTGAGAAAATAATTAAGTTTAGTACATGGGTATTCTATAGCTTAATTAGTTTTCAAAACTTTGATAGTTTTAAAAAATTGGGTTTTGATCATGGTAGCAAATTCAATGTAAATCTGTGGTAATTTAAAGTCATTTCTCATGAGATATATCTAAGTAAAAAAAGTATAATCATAAAAAAATAATACAAAATACCTAGAGCCCTCTTATAATAGATGTAGGAGATGGACCCCAAACATCAAAATGAACAAGATAAAAAAGAGTAGCAAAAATAGAATGACAATTTGAAAAAGAAAAAGCTGGTTGTTTTGTAAAATGACATGACACACAGTGCAAAGATTTATTCTTAACATATCCTAATAAACCATGAGAGATAAGAGGATGAAGTTTACCAACTAAAGTATGTTTAAGCCATAAGTGCCATGGATGGAGAGGAGAAATGTTAGAAGTAGCAAAAATTTGGAAGATTTGTTGACATGGAATTTGCAAGGAACACAAAGTAGGCTTAGAATGAAACAATCATTTGGAAATGATGGTGCATCAGTCTAATGATATGGAATATGCGAATAATTGAGCTCAGACATGTGCACCACCTTCTGACCTATTCCAAGAAGTTGTTCTGTCTGTGGGTCTTACACATGACAACCATAAGCAAAGGATGTTACTTTCAAGGCCAAGATCACATAATTGACCAACATATTATAAATAAGTTTTGAAACCAAGATAATGTTTGGTAAAGTTAATGAATTTGTAGAAATATTGCCAATGTGACTAATATTCATAAGAGATCCATCAATAGAATAAATATCATGAAAGAAATTATTTGGTGACACTCAAGAAAAATTAGTAGTAGTTGAAGATATTGATTACAACAACCAAAATCAAAATACCAATATTTAATACCTAGAGCAATAAATAAGGCAATAGAAGCATTGAAGAGATTTAACATCACTTAGTTTAGAGATTCAAGAATTACATTGGGTTAGTCGATCACTTCTTTAGTAACTATAACAGTAATAAGATAAGTTACAATTCTTTCAAAACTGATCATAGAATTAGCAAAACTCACAATATTAAAAAAATCTCTTAAAAATATGAAAAAATAAGTATCAAAATCGAAAAAAAAAAAAAAACTCAACAAAATACCTTAGAAATCAACCTGAGAACTAAGAAAACCAATGGAAAATGAATTAGTAGAAATCGAACCAGCAGAAACTAAACTAGCAGAAAATGAACCAACATAAGTCAAATCAGATCGAACCAACAAAAATAAATCAAATCGAATCAACATAAATCAAACCAAACGAACCAAAACCACCAACAAAACAAAGCGCTAAACTACTCAATCAGGCCCTTTCGCGTTGATGAATCCTAAATAGAACAATGATTGTAAAAAAAAAAAAAAAAAAGGAAAGAAAGAAAAGGAAAAGAAAAAGACGAAAGAGCCAAGCCAAGAACTTATAGTTCTGATACTATATTATAAACTTAAAAGAAAAAAAATATTCAAAAAAATGTTTGTTACTTTTTTGTTTTCATTATATATACCAAAGATTTATATATAAATTTATATAATAAAATATTTTTAAATATAAAATCAATTATGAGATGCCAACACAAAGTTCTTCCACATGTCTGTGAAAGGAAGAATAATTAAGGAGGAATGAGGTAAATTGCATCACGATCAATGATAAACAACAGGTGGAGGTCACAGAAATTAAGGAAGAAGTAGCAGCTTATTTTGAGAAAGCTTTTCAAGAAGAGGATTGGGATCGGCCCTATTTGGATGGGATTAACTTTAAATGATTTCTCCAATAGAGTATGACTTGTTAGTAGCTCCTTTTCGTGAGAAGGAGGTTAAATGCAGTTTGGTCCTATGAAAGTTTAAAAGCACCTACTACAAATGAAATCATTGATGACGCTCATAGGAGAAGAAAAGGGAGTTTTTGTTTTAAGGTGGACTTTGAGAATGCCTATGACCAGTGGCGGAGCCAGGGGGGTGCGAGGGGGGCGCTCGCCCCCCTGAAATTTAAAAATCTTGCAAATTAGTATATGAAAAATTATGTAGCCTCCCTTGAACTTTGAAAATTTTAGTATTTTGCCCCCCTTGAAAAAAATTTCTGCCTCCGTCCCTGCCTATGACAAAGTTTGTTGGGATTTTCTTGACTATATGATGCAACGCATGGGCTTTGGTGAAAAATGGTGAGGATGGATCTATGAATGCTTAAGAAGCTTTGATGTGTCAATACTATTAATGGCAGCACCACAAGACAATTTAAGGTGAGCAGGGGATTATGGCAAGGCGACCAATTGTCACCCTATCTGTTCTTGATGGCAACTAAGGGTCTGAATGGCATTATTTCTATGGCTGTTTCTCTTGGGCTTTCTGAAGGAGCCGAAGTTGGCAGTGAGGGGATGAAGGTGTCTCACCTTCAATTCGTGGATGACACAATCATTTATGGTGCAGCTACGGACAATAATATTTGGGCCGTTAAGTGTATTATGAGGGCATATGAGCTTGTTTCAGGCTTGAAAATAAACTATAAAAAGAGCCAGCTAATTGGGGTTCAGGTGCATGAAGATTGGATTGCCAAAATGCTGTTAATGCTGAACTATAAAGAAGGTGAGATGCCTTTTAATTATTTGGGCATCCCGTGGGTGGGAATCATAGGAGTATAGCTATGTGGAGGCCACTGGTGGAATCATTTCAGAAGAAATTATTAGCTTGGAAAAGTTGGTATCTCTCCTTTGGTGGTCGAGTGATCCTTCTCAACCCTGTGCTGTCTAGCCTGCCGGTGTTTGTCATGTCTGTCTTCCTCTTGCCAAAAGGTTTGATTTCTTCTCTTGATAAAATACGAAGGGCCTTTTTATGGGGGTGGAATGATGCAAGTAAGAAGATTAATTGGGTTAGATGGGAGGTGGTAAGTCGAAATAGGCTACAGGGAGGACTTGGGGTTAAGGACATTAGGAAATTCAACTTGTCACTGTTAGGGAAATGGTGGGGAAGAATGGCGAGTGGTGAGGAGAGTTTGATGTGCAGAATCATAAAGGAAAAATATGGTAAGGAAAGAAGAAATTGGGCTGAGTGGATGCAGAAACGAAAGAATGTAGGGTCACTATGGTGGCAGGACTTATTTAGGATAGATGATTTGGATGTCAGCCATAGTGGGTGGTTAATGGGTGGTTTTAGATTGGTGGTAAGGGAGGGATGAATGGTTAACTTTTGGAGAGATAATTGGATTGGGGAGAATTCTTTATCTAACAGATTCCCCAGATTATTTTTGATGTCTGCAGAAAAGGATTCAAGTGTGCATCAACTTGGAAAATGGATCCATGGCTCATGGCAATTGACACTACAATGGCATCGTCCCTTACTCTCATGGGAGGAGAACCACTGGTCAGAGCTCAAGCAATTATTGGAATCAACAACTATGGTAAAAATAAAGATGATTGTTAGTTATGGAAGCATGAAAAGAGTGGAAGGTATTGCATTTTATCAGCATAGCATGGAGATGGAATGGAGGAAACTCAAAAAAGGGTCTGGAATAAACTGATCCCTGCAAAGGTTAGTGTATTTGTGTGGCAAGCATTACAAGAAAGGCTCCCTTCAAGACTAAATTTTTTTAACAGAGGTATCATCACAGACTTCAACCAAACAAACTGTGATCTATGTGGGGAATTAAGTGAAAACTCTGCACATTTGTTTTTACATTGCCCAATACCCTTCTATATTTGGTCCAAATGTTTCAAGTGGTGGGGAATTTCCACGGTCATGGCTGGATCTGGAATGGGCTTTGTCGAGCAAAGTAATTCTTTGTTCAAAATCAAGAATGTGAGAGATGGGTGGGACGTTGTCTGCTTCTCTACCATGTGGTCTTTATGGAATGTTAGGAATGGATGACGACATAATTTTTGATTTGGTTCAAAGTAAGAGTTTCCGTTGGATCAAAGGGAGATCAAGATGTTGCGTATTTAGTTATACTGACTGGATGCTTGCACCAGTGGGTTGCCTTGAATGTGGCATGGTGAGTGGAACAAAACATTGACATATTTTGGGTTGTTGTCAAAATTTAAAATCCTAGTGATAGTTTTGGATAAACAATGTACTAAAATGATTCATGCTCTGTGCAACGGGTTGGGTACCCTTGTACCCAGAATCATAAATAATAATTATTTTTCACTGTTAAAAAAATATAAAATCAATTAATTTAAATGTATACAATCAATTATAACATAAACATATGAATGCTAATATTTTAACATAAATACTAATATTCTAACACCTTTCAATAATCTATTAGCCATTGTATAGCTCAACCAGTAAGAAATTTATTTCTTAACTTGGATGTTGATGTTTTAATTCTATGTGAAGCATATGCATACATACTAAACTACTACAATTATATATTATGCACAATATACAAACATAGCCCAATACAAAAGTCTAACTTGGATGAAAACCCATATAAAAGACTGGAAACCACACTAATGCTGTTTACTATTTTTGGGTTAAGCATTTTCATGAGCTGTTTGTGCTACCATGATTTTCTATTTCCATGCATGTTGCTGTGCCACTTATATCATCAGGTATCTCAACAGGGGCTTCAACAGCACCTCTACTTGTAATGATTTCAACATTGTTGTCTTCCTCTTCTAATCTACGCTGCCTGACGGTCTGCAAGGTCAGGTCTTTCTGGTCGGAGTTTCCCAATACTTGAAGGATTCTTCTCCAGAATGAAATTCCAACGTCCCTTTGCTCATACAAAGCCTTCGCTAAATGGTAGCTAAAAGCGAATACACTGGTCGAGTAGGTAATTATGAAAAGGCCCCAAAAGCTTGCAAGACTTAGACTCTTTGAAGAATCCAAGGTGCTTGAATCAGGACAATTGGTTTGTTTCTTCCATGCATTTTCAATATCCCCTGTTCTAAAGCTTTCAGTGACATTAAGGATTGCTCTTGAAACATCTGCTACAAGAGGAGAACCTCTTGGAAAGACCTATTAATTACAAATTTATTTTGCAGATTAAATCAGCTTGATTAAGAATAATGAAAGGGCTAAGAAAGAAAGAGAACTCACAAATCCAAAGCCATCGGTCCTAAAAGTTGGTTCTGTCAAGGTGGTGTACTTGTTGCAATGGCTCTTATTAGTAAGAAACAAGTTCATGTAGGGAGTTTCGTCGATAGCAGCTGCAATACTTCCATTAGTAAATAGTTCATCAAGAACTTCCAGTGAAGTAAATTTCTTCATCTTGGATCGATCAGATGTCAACCTTTGGACTATTTCCTCCGTGAAAGAGCCAGCTTGGTACCCAACATTCTCCCCATTCCTCAACAACTCAATTACGTTAGTCACAGTTGGTTGCAACTGTTGAACTGTCAAAAGAGAACTTAAGTTGGCCGTGTAGCTTTGCGTGAGAATTAACATCACAATGCCCCACATCCCCACCACAATTTTAGCTGAATTGCCCGACACCTTGTCCCCTGAAAATGCAAAAATAGAATTAGCTATTTATGTATGGAACTAGAAGTGTAATTAAGTCAAACTCGTCAACTCCATTATTTTTCCCAAAGAGCTTGAGTATATGAAAGGCTAGGATTATTACGGTCTGCAAAAAACACGGTCAAGAAGTTGAACAAAAATCCAGTTCCAACACCATGTAAAGGTGGTCTACGGAAATATTCATTATTGTTGCGCTCCAGAAAGCAGATAACATTTGCTGTGACGACAAAGAACAAAAAGCTAGCCATCCAAAGGTCCCCTGATAAAGGCTTCACGAACACCCATGCATTATTATTTGGATTGTTTCTTATGGGAACCACTATCACCACTGTGGACTCCATAAATGGTACTGTGAAGTCAACATACAATGACCTGTTTGCCACGATAGTAATGTCTCCCACAACTGCATCATACTTCTGTACACCAAGGTTATTATCAATTAAGAAATCCAATGTAGGCTTGTTAACTAAAAGATGATGAATTAAATATAAACTCAAATGACAAATTACTAACCCCAAAAAAGACTTGATCGATTATATCATTGTAGCTTTCATCCTTTTCCATTTGAATGGGATAGAATTCGTAAGGGACGGGGTATGGCATTAGCTTCATGACATCATTGAAGATATCTATGCAACTTCCTGTGACAGTAGATGAATTAGTCTTTTGATCCCATGTCACCTTGACAAATTCATTAAATCCCTTTATCATCGGCACTCCAATCTTCAACTTCCTCCCATTCATCGGAATCTCCCAGCCTTTAGGAATGGAATATGAATTCCCCGGCCATCTGATGGTTCCAAGATTGGCATTAGAAGTGGAGTCCAGTCTTTTAACTAGTCCTTCCTTTGACGTCCAAAACCCAATCCCCTTTTCACCATTTCCAATTACATTAAAAATCTGGAAAACTGGGGACTCTAGTTGCCCATTGACAAACCCAAATTCTCCACTAAGGCCTTTAAATCTCGTACTTGACAAAGCTTGGATGAGTTTGGGACCATTTTGAGAAACCCAGCCAAAAGATTCAAGATTTGATGTATTGAAGTTGAATTTTGCAGTGCCTAGTACCTCCTCCACTGCCATGGCCAGTGCAAATGTAGCATCATAAGCCCATAATCCAAAAATGTCTAATTCAGCATTCATCATACTGAGATTATCTTGCACAAATTCCCTTTTCCATCTTACCTTAAAACTCTCCAACTCTTTTGATTTCGGAACATAAGGCTTTACACCCAACACACCCTGCATGGAATCCATATGATCAGAATGATGAATCAAACTCCAAAAATTAGTCATCCCATCAGTTATTATCCAAACAGATCCTTCACTCATCATTCCAATCTCTGTTGCTCTGTCAAAAAGCCGAGACCCAAGATCTGGGGTCATATGAACAATGAACACTCTACTCTGCATTGACATTAACTTAAATAGCTCTCTTTCAATTTCCTCGTCGGTGGCTCCGGAAGAGATAACACTCCGGTAAGGAATCCGAACATTAACCTCTCCTAAAGCATCAGATAAGTAAGGTATAATCCCTTCTCCAAACTCATTGTCTACATATATGGGCACGGCTTCTCTGCATCCAAAGGTTTGGACAATGGCACTAATGGCTTTGACCTGAGATGAGTCGTTATGGGTTGCTCGAAAAAAGTACGAACTTCTAATTGAGGAAATTAGGAAAGGACTCGTTGCGGAAAAAGAGATGATGGGCACTTGAGATTTGTTTCCGAGGGCTATCATGAAGTTTGCTTGCATTGAATTTCTTGGTCCTATGATTGCTTGCACTTGGACATTGTTAATCAAGTCCAGAGCTGTTCAGAAAATTAATTCAAGTTTAGCTGTGCTTGCATTAATTGCCAACTAGCAATTGGCTAATTAATGTACTTCTTAGCTGTTAATTCATATAGAAAAAATAAAATAAAAAGTTTGATATTAATTTTAATATTAATGTTGTATGTATTATTTTAATTAATTAATTAGACCCTAAAGCCGCCTTATATATATGTGGTTTGACTATATTATATTTTTTTAATAATTATTAACTATAATGATATTGGCTCATAATTAAAATTAATTTTTAATTAATAAATATACAAAAATTTAAAACACATAAATTTATTATAAATATATATAACTTCAAGTGCTACTTAAATGAGGTTTTTTTTTTAATATATGCCATAATTATTTTTTTTAAATAAGTAAAAGTACAAATAAATATATTAAATAATATTTTTAAAAAATAAATGTATTAAATAATATCTTTAAAAAATAAATAAACAACTAAATTTAAACGCAAGATACTGAATCCACTCAAAATCAATAAAGAAAGTAATAATATGATAAGAAATGCAATTTGAATTGCAAAATAAATTTTTGTTAAATAAATTTTTGTTCAATAAAATATAAAAATATATATTAACTCGCCAAAGTAGGCAAAGTGAAGTGGCTAGGTGATTGCAGGGAAAAGAAGCAAAGAAGAAGAGAAAAGGGGAAAAAAGAGGCCGTACCAGCAGCGGCAGCCCCAACAATATCGCCCTCAGAGTCTTTTACAGTTAAAACTAGCCTGGTTCTGTAGTTACTATGGTTGAAATAAAAGTCAGAGATGGCCATGTTGATGCAACTCAACCCTAACTTCCCAACCCACGTATCCAGATCAAGAACCACCCCCACATTCACCGGAATCGTGGCGGAGGCCATAGTATTTTGAGCCACCGCGGTCTCCACCGAGAGCAACTTGCAAAAAAGAACAAAGAAAAGCCACGAAATACGGAACAAGAGTTTGGTAGGAATCATCTGGACTTTTTTTCCTTCCGAAAGCATGGTACTCAGACAGGCAGAAGTGGAATTTTTTATGGTTGATGATGGCTGGGTTGGACTATGAATAATGCAGGTTGAAAATTCCTTCTTGGAAAGGGATATCATGTTTCTAATACAATAAATAATCGGTGATGTATGGAAGAATGGCCCTTACTTTTAAGCATTTATTTAATTTATAGTTTAAGAAAATAGATTAAAAATATAATTAATATTTTTTAATATTAATTTTCTTTTTTGAACAAAGTGATAAATATGGGATTCAAACTTCAAACCTATTAAAGAGAGAAGGGGATTGCACTTTTAAGGTGATTCAGGTCAGGTGTTATTTTTTTAAATATTAATTAATATAAAAATAATAAAAATTAACATTAATTTTATTATCAATGTTATATATGATTTTAATTAAATAATTAATTAAATAAATATTAAATTTTATTTTTTAATAATAATTAATATAAAAAAATATTTTTAATTTATACCTTAAAATACAAAGTTATAAGGACTCTTTTTGTAATTAAATAATCAGTATGTATGGACGAATCGCGTTGATATGATATACAATTGTGTGTGAAGAATTTCTCAGTAGGTTCGCTTAAAAATTTTCACGGTCTGTTTTTTTTTTTTTTTTTTCTTGTTTTTTTGAAGAAGTTGATAAGGGATCAGATCGAACTCGAACTCAAACCCAAAAAAGAAGAAAGTGCATCATGAGATAGCTAATGCGACTTGACTCGCAGGGCATGAGCACGATGCTCACGGTCTGTTTTTTATTCTCTTTATACACGATAAGTTTCACCGTCTGTGTCAAAAATAAGATTTTCAACATCTTAATTAATTTACCCTTCTAAACCTGTGCTTTTTAGAGCATATATAATGAAAATTTTCTTTTATTATTCTTTTTAAAATAAAACAAAGACAATTTTATTATTTATTAGAGAACCATTACAATTTTGTTTCAAAAGAGGTCTTTATGCAATGACCAAATGATCCAATGGTGGGTTGGGTCAAGGTGCAATTCATTTTCTCCAATCTTTCTCTTTTTTCTTTTTTTTTTTGGACTTCTTAAAATTGGCTTCTTTATTTTATTTATTTATTTATTTTTGCCTAATGTCATTAAATACCATTGTACTTTGTAAAAGGAGTTACTGTCATCCCACTACTAAAAAAAAATTCATAATTATTCCCCAACTTTAGTGAAGCGGCCAACTGTTTTCCGCATATTGGTATCCCTTAATGAAAATGCTGACATAGCAGTAATGGTGTTAACAAAACGTTAACATGGCACTAACGGTGTTAATAAAATGTTAACAAGGCAATGACGACACATCTTATGTTATTGGAAATATATTTTTGACTTTTTTACGCAATAGGAAATTAAAGGATAAATTTGTAAAAGAATCTTTAAGAATTTCTTAAATTTATTTAATCGTAAACTGTAATTCATTAAGCAACTATCTCTATTCTATGTTATTTATCACACTTTTTCTTAATACAATTATAAAAGAACTATGAAAAACTATAAAAACACACTTATTATTAATATTGACCTTTATTGGTGAGGCTAGTTTGGGATATTGAAATGCGTTCCTTTTAAGAATAAGGTAATTATATATGCGTTTGTCTATATTGTATTTTAAGAGTACATGTTAATAATATAATAAATATATTTTTGTAATTAATTTACATATATAAAAAATTACAAAAGTTGATATATTTTTTAACAATAGTAACATGTGGATGACTTTAATTAGTTAATTAATCAAATCAAAGTCAACATTTACATTCTCAATGAAAATTGATTAAAAAAATATATTTATTATATATTTAACCTGTGCTCTAAAATGTATAAATAGAAACTCATTATATATTAATAAAGGCAAAATTAAAAATGAAGACTTTAATATGTTGTTGAAAATTGAAATTCACAAGTGCCAAACTTAACAAATGTTATAGCATTAATTTACTCTTAATAAATTACTCTCTTTATTCAATTTTAGTCATCTTACCTTCCACAATTTAAAGCAGGTACAATTAGTTGTTCACTTTTTTATTTTAATGTAATTAAATAGTTTATTTATATTTTACTCTTATTTTAAGAGATAATTACAACACATATTCTAATAAACACACTTATTTAGATAATAATTAATTAGGAATATTAATCAATAAGGAATACATTAAAAAATGATTAATTAATTATTACATCTTTTTTTTATTAGAGAAAAAATAGGTCAACTAAAGTTAAACAGAAGAAAAGAAGTAATTAAGATTCAAACAATGTTACCATGAAAAATATTGGAGTCATTGTGTTCGGAATTAATGTAAAGTGGTGTGGTTAAAGCTTTTGTAATATTTTATATATTATAAAAAATTATGTAATTATTTAATGTTGCTTTGAAAACAGCCTTATATATTAATATGATCACAAAATTATAAAAAAATATCAATTAAATTTTATTTAATTATAGTAAATTAACACATTTATACGGTATTATGTGAATAAACATAGTGGAAAAGTAATCCCAAATACAACTAAAGATTGAGAAAACTAGTGGCATGCAGCATTGAATAGATATTTATGGAGTAGAAGACATGATTTAGAACTTTATTAATATTACAAGCATTTAGTGAATTGATTTTTTCGGATATGCTTGATATATTGTTAAAGGAATAGGATGCAGTTTGCTCAATTTACTGTTAAGAAACTCATGGGTTATAAGGATTAGAGTACCTTTTTATATTTAGAGTAATAATATCATAGCTGTTTAAAAAAAATGAAAATGATTAAAACATTATTAATAAATTTTTTTAAAAAGGATCGACTATATAAAAAAAGAATATTATATAACTGCAAGGAGTTTTGTATTTTTGGCAGGGAGAGTTTGTATGGTGCCACGTCAGCATGCCATGTAAGAGTGCTACGGAGCTAAACAAAAATTTTAACTGAAGAACTAACGGAGTGATAACGTCCATCAACTAAAGGACTAAGCTTGGCCTTTTTCTAAAATTAAGAGATTATTATGAATTGTTTTTTAGTAGAGGAATGATAATTGCTCTTTTTGTATAATTTAAGGATTTTTAGTGACATTAAATCTTTTTTTTTTTTTTTTTTTTTACTTTATAAAAGTAGCTAGTAGGTTGGGTCAAGCAGTGCAATTCATTTTCCCTAAATTTTTTCTTTTTAAAAGCGCTGCAATATAATAATAAGTGGCTTGGATCAAGCGGTGCAATTCATTTTCTCCAATCTTTCCCTTTTGGCCTTTTTCCAAAATTAAGAGATTATTATAATTTAAGGATTTTTAGTGACATTAAATCTTTTTTTTTTTTTTTTAACTTTATAAGTGGCTAGTAACTTGAGTCAAGTGGTGCAATTAATTTTTTCCAAATTTTTTTCTTTCTAAAAGCAATGTAATATAATAATAAGTGACTTGGGTCTGGCAATGCAATTCATTTTCTCCGATCTCTCCCTTTTGGCCTTTTCCAAAATTAAGAGATTATTACGAATTTTTTTTAGTAGAGGAATAGTAATTGTTCTTTTTTGTATAATCTAAGGATTTTTAGTGATATTAAATCTTTTTTTTTTTTAACTTTGTAAAAATGACTAGTAACTTTAGTCAAACGATTCAATTCATTTTTTCCAATTTTTTTATTTTCTAAAAGCAGTGCAATATAGTAATATATAAGTGACCTGGGTCAGGCGATGCAATTCATTTTCTCCGATCTTTCCCTTTTGGCTTTTTTCCAAAATTAAGAGATTATTATAATTTAAGGATTTTTAGTGAGATTAAATATATATATTTTCCTTTATAAAAGTCGCTAATAACTTGAGTCAAGCGGTGCAATTCATTTTTTCCAATTTTTTTTCTTTCTAAAAGCAGTGCAATATAAAAATAAGTGACTTGGGTCAGGCGATGCAAATCATTTTCTTCGATCTTTCCCTTTTGGCCTTTTTCCAAAATTAAGAGATTATTATGATTTTTTTTTTTTTGGTAGAGGAATGGTAATTGCTCTTTTTGTATAATTTAAGGATTTTTAGTGATATTAAATTTTTCTTTTTTACTTTATAAAAATGACTAGTAACTTTAGTCAAGCGGTGCAATTCATTTTTTTCAATTTTTTTTTCTAAAAGCAGTGCAATATAATAATAAGTAACTTGGGTCAGGCGATGCAAATCATTTTCTCCGATCTTTCCCTTTTGACCTTTTTCCAAAATTAAGAGATTATTATAATTTAAGGATTTTCAGTGAGATTATATATATATATATATATATTTAGGAAAATGATGTGTGCACACCCGGATTCAACACCCGGGTGTACACACATCATATAAAAAAAATGTCCATCATCCGATTCATTTTTTTTTTTTATGTGGGAGGTACACACCCAAATGTTGGATCCGAGTGTGTACCAATCACGGTCCATATATTTACTTTATAAAAGTCGCTAGTAACTTGAATCAAGCGGTGCAATTTATTTTTTCCAATTTTTTTCTTTCTAAAAGCAGTGCAATATAATAATAAGTGACTTGGGTTTGGCAATGCAATTCATTTTCTTCGATCTTTCCCTTTTGGCCTTTTTCCAAAATTAAGAGATTATTATGAATTTTTTTTAGTAGAGGAATGGTAATTGCTCTTTTTGTATAATTTAAGAATTTTTAGTAACATTAATTTTTTTTTTTTTTTTTACTTTATAAAAGTGGCTAGTAACTTGAGTCAATCGATTCAATTCATTTTTTTCAAATTTTTTCTTTCTAAAAGCAGTGCAATATAATAATAAGTAACTTGGGTCAGGCGATGCAATTCATTTTCTGCGATCTTTCCCTTTAGGCGTTTTTTCCAAAATTAAAAGATTATTATGAATTATTTTTTACTAGAGGAATGGTAATTGCTCTTTTTGTATAATTTAGGATTTTTAGTGGCATTAAACCTTTTTTTTTTTTTAACTTTATAAAAATGGCTAGTAGCTGGGGTCAAGCAGTGCAATTCATTTTCTCCAAATCTTTTCTTTTTAAAAGCAGCGCAATATAATGACTTTAGTCAGGCGGTACAATTCATTTTCTCCGATCTTTCTCTTTTGGCCTTTTTCCAAAATTAATATATAGATTATTATGAATTGTTTTTTTTAGTAGAGGAATGGTAATTGTTCTTTTTGTATAATTTAAAGATTTTTAGTGACATTAAACATTTTTTTTAACTTTTAAAAGTGATTAGTATCTTGGGTCAAGCGGTTCAATTTATTTTCTCTAAATTTTTTTCTTTTTAAAAACGGCACAACATAATAATAAGTGGCACAGGCAATGCAATTCATTTTCTACGACCTTTCCTTTTCTTTTTACCCTTTTTTTTTTTTTATGAAGAACTTTTAAAAGTGGTTGGTGGCTTGGCAATTCTTAATTGAATGTGGTTAGATCAAATGATCAAATTGTTGATAATTTATTTTTTTTTAAAAATAATTTAGAGTCTTTTTTTTTAGTTAAATAATATCATATTAAGTTTAATTTTAAAGTGTTGCACTGTATATGTAATTGTAGTTTTTTTTTAATTTTTTAACATTACAATACTATATAAAATATATTTAAAACATTTAATAAAAAACATAAAAAAAAAAAGGTAACGCACTAATAGGCGCTCCCAAACAAAAGCTTTGTATGACTTTTGAAAGAAGTTCGATTTTGATATGCAAATTAAAGAAAAAAAAAGTGAAATTATTTTACAATTTAAGTTATATTAAATTGTAAAATAAGAACTTTTAAATAAAAAAAATATCTCTTTTTTTTTTGGTACATCAGAAGCTATTATTTCAGCTTACTTCCTAGGAAACATGGTCCCAACAGAATCACTTTGTAAGATCATATGAATACCCCGTGGAGGTGTGGGGAAGAATGTAGTGCCCAACGTTAAATCATGACCCATGGATGCCATAAAGTCTGCAGCCGAATTCTCCTCCCTGAGGGTGTGTTGTACCAAGCAGTGGCTAAAAGAATCTATCAATAGAAAGATGTCCGTGAGAAGCACTGAAGCTGGTCCAACTGATACCTGCCGGGTTTGAATGAGTTGAATTGCCAGTAAGGAGTCCATCATCTCTAAGATCAATTGCTGCACTCCCAGAGAGGCAGCTAGCTTGAGACCCTCTCTACAGCCCCACAACTCAGCCATCAAACTTGTTGTGAGACCAACGTTAACTGCAAACCCATGAGACCATCGTCCATTGTGATCGCGTATGAGGCCTCCAGCTGCCGCCCTACCCGAGCGATGACCATGTGATCCATCCGTATTGACTTTATAAAAAAAGGTCTCATAAATCTAAGGAATTTAATTTTATAATATAATATAATCTGATTTATAAAATAAAATATTAATAAAAAAAGTGTTTTTATTAAATATTTTAGTTAAATTTTAAATAGTTATATATAATAATATTATTTATCATCGTGTCACTGGGGAAAGTAAAATTTTCTTTTGTTCTCAATTATACATGCTATCGGTGAAAATTTCCACGGGGTTTCATTTTCCGCAGAAGGGAACCAACATGTTGATCAAAAGCCAAACACTGATTGAAGAATTGTCAGCGTAAGTGGGACATGCATGTCAATCTAAACGTATTTAAACTAAACTAACATTATTAAACTCGTTTGTGGGATCTTTACTGTATTTATCGTTTGAAAGAATAAAAATGATTATTATTAAAAATAAATAATAATATAAAATATATATTAAAAAATTTAATACTAAATAAATAATTTCTGAATATTTTAATAAATTTTAAAAAATCTAATACTTTATACTAAAAATTTATAATATTAAAATTGTTCTACCAAATCTAATTTTTTTAATTTAAAATGTAATTAATTTTAAGATTAAGTTAAAAAATTTTCACACAAATACATAAATTTAAAAAATAACTACTATAGAAATAGTTTCAAAAGAATAAAGACAAAAAAAACTCTATATAAATAAATATATATATAAATTAAGTAAAATATATTGAAAAAATAAAAAAAAAATTTATAAAAATTATACCAATTGTCATTACTCAACTTAAAATTTTTACCTATCAAAATATTTTTAAAAATCAAAGTATTTATAAAATTAAAATAAAATCAAATTATTTTTAGAGAGACAAAAGAAAATAAAAGAGAAAAATGAAGAAGTTAGTCAACTCTAACTGTCATTAAAAAGTTGTATAAGATACTACTAAATAATAGTAGTGTCTCATAATCTTAATGTGAGGCTTATTTTGAGTCTATGAGTGAAAAGTTAATTTTAACCTGTGATTAAAAAATATTTTTTAGTTTAAAATAATAATTTTTTAATTTGTCTTAAATTAATATTTATTTTTGTATTTTCTAAAATTGACCATATAATCATTAAAATTCTCTATTTATTTTCTATCTTTTTTTAAAGACATTATAAATAAATACATAAATTATCCTCAAATTTTTAATAGGTCTTTTTTAATTTTTACCCTTAGATTATAGATTAAGGGGTGCATTTATTATATTTTTTTATCATTAATTTACATACAAAATTACAATAATAAATTTATTTTCAGTACTAATGTCAAGTAAAATATTTTAACCGGACTGACAAAACTCAAGTCAGTCTTTTTTTTTTTTTTTTTGTGCAAATTAATGACGAAGAGGTTTTAACCTTTACTCTTAGAACATATGTTAAAAATTTTCATTTTTAATTTAAAGAAAAAGTCACAATTATTTTAAAACAGACAAAATATATGCATATAATCTAATAATTATGATCCTAATTAAAAAGAACAAATTATATTTATAATTTTACTATATCTTAGTTACTTTTAAAATGATTTATAAGTAAATTTTTTAAAAATTAAATGTCATTTTAATTCTTTAAACTTTTAATTTTAAATATTTTTAGTTTGAACACCCTTTTTAGCACTTTTTTCTCTAT
>BPVZ01000071.1:406078-419225 GCA_020521535.1 Rubroshorea leprosula | reverse complement strand
TGTTAAACAACCTCATATAGTTTTACAGTTAACTCCAAAGCAGTGACTGTCCAGTCAAGGCAAAGCCTGGACCACTAGTGTTGTTGTTTTGTGTGTGATACAAAATATGAAGCTCTGGATTCTGATTTGTTTCGGCAGAAAAAAAACAAAAGGTTCAGGGACAGTTACGTAATTTACTAGACTTATTACTATTAATGTTCCATTTTTATCAATTGGTTTTCTTTCTGCCTTTTGTTGGAAAAAATCTGTGCTGTGTTTGTGAAATGTCAAGAGTTAAAAATAAAAATCCTTTCTCTTTTTTAAGATAAAGTTAAATAAAAATAAAAATGAAACAGAAAAAATATAAAAACAGAAGTGACCTTAATATGGAGGGCACACCCTTCCATCAGTGATTAATAACATTTTAAAATATAAATGCAGTAATAATAAATAATTACTAAAACTCTATAGACCGACCAAAAATCAAATCACCAAAGCCTTTTTTTAGCTCAAACTGTCATTTTCCTTCACTCAGTCACCTTTCTCTTCTACTAGTTGTTTCTTTTTTCCATTTTTTTTTCACTGATTACCACCATATGCTTTTGGTCTGAGAGACACAACTCCCATGCCAATGTAGGAGTGATAAATCTGAAGTAGGTGAGTTCCCTCAGTCTTCAATAGTTGAATTATTTGCTTCATTTTGTATTCAGGTTGGTGTGTCTCTTTGCCTTAAGATTATCAGTTGCAGAGGTTTTCTTTTTGGCTGATGGGATGATTGTTTGAATTCATGTGGGTTTTGGTTCAATGTCAGATATGTATAAGAATCAACTGCAGGAACTTGCACAGAGAAGCTGCTTCAATCTTCCTTCTTATGCCTGTATTAGGGAAGGACCGGATCATGCACCAAGATTTAAAGCTTCTGTGAACTTCAATGGTGAGATCTTTGAGAGTCCAAGCTACTGTCCGACATTGAGACAGGCTGAGCATGCTGCTGCAGAGGTTGCTCTTAATGTCCTGTCTTCAAGAGGTCCTTCAAGGTCTCTCACTGCAAGAGTTCTTGTAAGTTTGTACTTTTTTTTCCCATCATGTCCATCTGTCTAATGTTTGATGTTTTTCCCTGTTTCATCATGTTTTGTCTTTTCGTTTTGATATTTGTAATCAAGGATGAGACAGGAATTTACAAGAACCTTCTTCAAGAAACTGCTCACAGAGCAGGGCTTAACCTCCCTGTGTACACCACCGTTAGATCAGGTCCTGGCCATGTCCCCATCTTCACCTGCACTGTGGAGCTTGCTGGAATGAATTTCACAGGTGAATCGGCAAAGACCAAGAAGCAAGCTGAGAAGAATGCTGCAATTGCAGCCTGGTCTGCCTTGAAAAGAAGTAGTTCCTGATTCTCTATTTTTAGATTGTTTGTTTCTAATGTAACCAAGTATTTTGTGTATTTTCATATATATTAGCAGCTGAACAAATGTACATTTCCTTGCAGTGCCAAACTTGGATTCATTGACGAATAAAGAAGGTGACAATCACGAAGAGCAGGACCAGGCAGCCGTGGCAAGGGTGCTCTCATGTTTCAAGCCAAAAGATGAAAACAAACAAGTTAGGAGAAGGGATCATCATAACCAAGCAAGAAGAAGAATGGTGAAGAATAGCTCTTTCACTTCTAGCAACCCTCTGCTCCATCAACAATGGAGGCTTATGGATCTTTTAATGGATCCTGCCATGGATGGTTCTACACAAAGGCAGAACAGCTTTGTTTCTCTTCTTCCTCCACCCCCACCAAGAACAGCTTCTAAGATCCTATCACCGACAACATCTGAGACTGCAATTCAAAATATACCGTCTCCTCCAGTGGAAGAGCATCTGAAAAATGAGGGAGAATGTTCAAACACAAGAAATTCAGTTTCAAGTAATTCTGTTTATGGGGCAAGTTCTAATTCCCTATTCAAGCCAGATCCAGTGCTCAAAAGTGATCCAATCCAAATTAGTAGGGTTAGTAGACTTTTTGGGTCTCTTAGTCCAACTCCCCTCAAGGCAACTGCAGCTCCACAAATTGGCAGGAACATGTACACAGGAGGGTTCAATCCACACAGGATTGCCCCAGCAGTTCAAATCAGATCAGTGATCCCAGTGTGTGCGGCAGCACCACCACCAAATCCATTAAGACCCCAACCGGCAATCTCCTCAAAGAGAGATGCCTCACCATCATCACCAAGCTTGATTGTTCCTTCACCTCCTTCCTTGTCCACACAAACAGGAGCAGAGGTCTCATCAGCCAGCTCAGTGTTAAAGCAGTCACAGGCACAGCCAACTGAACTCAGTTCTGAGTTGATAAAGCTGCAATTATGAGTAATATAATAACAAGTAAACACTTTCTTGGTTGTTTTTACTCGGTCTTAATGCAATATTGCACTTTAGCCTTTGTAAAATTACTGCCTAGTGCCTACCATAGTTTTTGTGACTTTTGTTGTTGATGGGTCGGTATTGAAATTTTGTGAAATATGATATGGATAGATGAATTTTGTATGATTTTTTTTTTTTTAATTTTTTTATCACCATTACTGCAACATGAGAGAGAAGGTGAGAGCATTAAATGGGATCTGGGGTAGTGGGTTGCAGCCTTGCATTACAGGGGATAAGAAAGAGAGAGAGAGAAGGAGGGGGTAGATGGAGATAGCAATGAAAGCACAGAGTGAAAGAGGAAGACCAGACAATTGCAGTGATAAACGCAAGCAATTAAGTTACCCTCTCAGCAATATATTTAATGGCCTTGTCTTCACCATTAATGCTCCTTTCTCATCTTCTTTCTCGCATTTATTATCCCCCTCTCCCTCCCTCCTTTCCTTTCTTTTATTTTTATGTATTCTCTTCTTCTTGATCAGTAGAGTTGTTTTTTAAATGTAATTGCTTGTCTTCTTGTCTTGACTCTTAGAGAAGAAAACCAGTGTGAAGGGGAAATAGATGCTCGGAAATTTCAAATGTTGAAAGTTAGCCGTTATGCTTGTTTTACTTTGCATTGATGGGGTACAGTGGTTGTAAGTAGTACTGCCCTGCCCACTGAAAGCTATGGGCCAATGGAAGAGTGTTGACTATTTCAGAAAATAAACGTGTTAAATCGGAAATGCAATGCCTTTTAATTAAAAAAAAAAAAAAGAAGCTATTTACAATTTAGATTGTAAAATATTAAGAATAAAAAAAATATTATTTATAGTTTATATTGCAAAATATTAAGAATTAAATCAAGAGGAGTGATTCTCATAAAGTGATAATGGAAATGGATCCCTCCATCCAATGGCCACCAAACTCTTTTAATTTTACATAGTACTAGCTTTCTAATGGTATTGGTTGGTCCCTTTGATCCAATAAATTGCTTCTTTTCTTTCTTAGAAATAGAATCTTAGTTACTCTTAACCCATTACCCATGAATGAAAAACAATTTAATTTTGATTTTTTTTTTGGGTAAAAACTAAAATAGGGCCCAAAATCAACCGGCCTGAATAAGAAGAGTTCTAGCTTTCTAGGCCGCCTCTGTAATGGGCTTCCCAAGTCCAACTTTTCAACTCTTTAAATCTATCTATCTACCATGGATTTTAGGCCTAAACTAAGTCTAACACTACGTAACACCTCATATAAAAACTCAAGCCCAAAGAAAGGCCCAAAATGTGTTCCATCTGTATGTATACAGTTAAAATTTAACGGAAAATGAAGAATATCCAGTGCAAAGGCGGAAGGCAGGAGGCCTAGCGTTGGAGGGAATAACGGAATATTCCCGTTTGGCTCTGATTCTGAATTTCCTTCATAAAATTAATTAAATTAAATTAAATTCCCCACTCCTCAAATCCATGTTTTTTTGCTGCAAATCAAATTCCCTGATTGTTTGAGGAAGGAGAAGCCTCTTCATCTTCCTCCTCGCTCCTTCGGTGGCTGCAACAATGGCGCTTAAAGCCATCCTTGTCTCCGACGTACCTAACTTCAACCAGGTCGGACAAAACCCTAGTGCTTTGCTTTCTCCACACGTTTCTCCTCCGAAGGTAATCAATCATCATTGTCATTGTTTTTTATGTTTTCTTAATCTGAATTGCTGATAATAATATTCATATATTGGTGTTGCTGTAGGCGTGGAATTGAACACGGCCAGGGCACAGAGGAGACGGGATGAATATGTTGCATAGTTCCGATGCGAGCGAGAATGATATCCATTAAAGAGAATTCCATCGCCTCCTTCAACGCCGCCGCAAAATTTCCCATTGATTACGTCGAATTTGACTAGATTACTTTATTAATTAACTCCGGTATTCTCTAGCTGCTAGGTATTGAAAATTGAAATCTTTCGGGATTTCAGGGTACTGTCTTTGAGTAGAGGATTACTGAACTGTGTTTATCGGAATTCCTTGGCTATGGGCCTCAAAGAGAACCAGAGAAGAAAGGAAGATCTCTGTTGAGGAAAACAAAAGATGGGAAAATAGTGAATTGGGATGTTGAAACTGATGACTCGCTTTGCACATTGCAAAAGGCTTTCCAGAAAGTAGAGCCCTCTCTGGGGTTCATTTACTGAGCTCAATTTTGATGACAACATTGTCTACCACGAAGTTTATCTCATCCGTTTTCTCCAGGCCATCCTGCTGGTGGTGTTTGTGTATGGTAAAGGCAGACCCATCATTTTCTCTAGCTTCCAGCCTGATGCTGCTCTGCTTGTTAGGAAGCTACAGGACACATACCCTGTGAGTAGTTTTGGTATATATTAATAATTTTATTGGATGGTATTTCTTGAGAATCAAGACTCTGTATTGATTATTAATTGTTTTGGATAATATGGATGGATCAGGCCTTTTTCTTAACTGAAGGAGGGACTGAGATTTACCATGATGTGAGGAGGAATTAGTTGGAGGCAGCCATCAAGGTCTGCTTGGAGGGAGGTTTAGAAGGGATTGTTTCAGATGTCAAAGGAGTGCTTAGAAATCCAGGAGCAGTGAACAAGATCAAAGAATCCAAGCTCTCCCTCCTAACATATGGTAAATTGAAGTCAGTTTTGAAATTTTGAATAATTAATTAACATGTTTGATTTTTCAGCAATGTGGTGGAGGCTGTTTACAAGCAACATTTGATGGGAATTGATGGAGTAATTGTGAATCTTGTTAAAGAGATCACAGAGGGAGTGAGCGGCATGATAAAAATCCCTCACTTGCTACTGAAGAAGCTGCAGGGAGAATCAAAGCCTCATTTCTCACAGAGGGAGTTGGCATTTCTCTTGAAGCTCATTCCAGAGTTGATTCAGCAGCACTAGCTCTTTCCTTTCCAAATCTTTGCATGCATACACACATACATAATTAAAATTTCGACACCACTTAAATAAATAAATACTTAAAAAAATGCTCAATATAACATCCCTTTAAGGCCCAATTAAAAATGAATCTGGATCACCCTCTTTGTCAATTTCTCAAACCCCACACTTTTCTGTTTTCTACCAAAAGGAGCCATGCCACTAAACCCATTTTGCCTTCAATTTTTGCAGGTTAGTTCTTACTTTTCTCTTTTGCTCTCTAGTTCTTCATTAAATTATGGTATTTCAAACTATATTAAAACACATCAGTATTTTTGGTGTTTTTAGGACCTATATTTAATTTAATCAGTGAATAATATTCAAATGGTATTTTCCAAAAAAGAGTAAAATTAAATGGTGTTTGTTCCTTTAAATTTTACAAGGAAGAAATGTCTTTCTAAAAAATTGGTGTACAATGAGAAGATAGGGAGTATAACATTGAAATATACCAATTAATATATATTAGTAATAAGATTATTAACTCTATTGCATGGATGAGAAAAATCAGGATATTTTGATAATTAAAATGTCAAGATTAATAATAAAAATAGTACAATATCTTTAATAAATTAACATTTAAAAAAATTCACTAAAAATATGTGAATATTTTTACTAAAATTTTAAAATTTAAAGCGTGAAAACTTCTTGATTTTCCATATTTCGGCCCACGAAGACAAAGCCCTTAAAGGCTCCGAATTTCTTTGTTGGGATGGTAGGCCCGTGGCCCATCGTTAACTTCAAAGAGACGTTAAAAGCCTGTATTAGCCTATTCTCACAGAATCTAGGGGATCAATTTTTGTCCTATTTGAGTTTGCACAATTGAAGAAACAACTTAAGAAATTATTAAAAATATGCTACTCTTTTCCCTCATAATAATAATATTTTATTTTATTTTATTTTATTTTTATGTTAAAAATTTAAGAATAATTTATATTTTTATCTATATTATTTTAAAAAAATGAAAAATAAACTTTTTTTATAATAAGATGAATAATTAAAAATAAGAGATAATAATGAGTTAAAATATGACAAGAATATTTGTCTCCCTTCAAACAAGAGAAAATGACTATTGTTTTAGAACAATTTCTAAATAAAAAAAAGTTGTTATTACTTCATGATAGAGAGTATTAATTAGGAATTGAAATATCTTATTTATTGTTAATAAAAGCTTTTCTCCTTTATTAATATGTTAAAATAATATGGGTAAATTTCGAGTAAAAGCATTTAATATCTTTTAAAAATTAAATTAAGTATGATAACTGAATAAAAACATCCTAATTTAATAAGTGGGACAAATAAATAAAAATAGGGGAGTACTATTTGTTTTCCTTGTAGAGAGAAATATATATTATATATGGTATATTGGTAAAATACGTCAAAGTTAACATTTAAGAAAATTAATTTTCTTAAATGTATAAAATTAATGTAGAAGGTGTATTTGTAAAATAATTTGAAAAGTAGATTAGTTTAAATATTTATGAAAATTGATTCGAAAAATACTCTAATAATATATTGAGAGAGAGAAAGAAAAGAAAACCAGTTTTCTTCTTCAACTATATTGAGTACACTTGATGAGGATAAGGCTTAGGGCACGAAGAGATGTCTCAAATATTAAATAGACATTTTTAAGATATATACTCCGTTAGGAGGAGTTGATGTTAACTTGCGGATAAGTTTCAAGTCATGAAAAAGTGTAGGCCTTGAAAGGAAAAGAAAAACTTATCATCAAGCGATGTAGGTGTAAGCAATCGGCTGGGGGACATTGAATTTGAGAAGCTTAGCTCGAAGTTGGTGGGTTGTGTTTTTTTGCGTTGTTGTCTTTATCTTTAATTTATAAGAAAATTGAGGAACATTGTAGAAGAAGAAGAAGACATTTTGACCCTGTTTAGGTTTGATTTTGACTTTTGTTTATGACTAATTTGGCATTTAATTGTCGTTTTGGAGGAAATTTGCTTCTACTAATTAATTTACCTAAGCTGTCGTAATAAAAACAAAATTATAATTTTTTTTAATAAAAAACATACATGGTTTGATCTTGAATTTCGGGTCAAAAACTTATTTTCCTATTATGATGTGATTATTACTGCATAATAAAATGTTAAAATCACAGGATTTTTTTTCGTCTTGCTTGCATAATAAAATGTAATTATCTTTTATTTATTTTCTCACCTCATATGCATGTCATGCGATTTGAATTCAAAACTTTTTATTTATCGTAAAAGAAGATAACCACTAAATTATTTAGTTTATTAGTAAAATCACATAAATTTTAATTTTTTTCTTAAACAACTACTTATAATCTTGAAAAACATCAATTTATATATTAAATTTAATTTATTAAATAATAAATATTAATTACTTTATCTATTAGCAACAATTAACTATTTTTAATAATTGAAAAAATTAAAATAAATATTTTTAAATACAACATTTAAAAAATTTGTGTGAACATATATTAGCAGCAATAGTCATGCTCCGGTAATAATTAATTAATTAATTAATTAGACTGATAAGAGAGACAGCCATCGGCTTAAGCAAAGCAGGACGATGAAAAAAGAATTATGAAATGCAAGACTTTCATCATGATGATTGTCTGAACAAATCTGGAGCGTTGAAGGGTCCATTACGTGGAGCCCTCATTTGGGGAAAAATCAGCGCCAATGCAGCACAAGTAGTGGGGCCGATGGGCAGACTTTTTCTTACACGTTTGTTTGTGTAAGAAACGAAACCACCTGTCAAACATAAAGGATGGAGTTGGAGTTGGCGTAGGAGTTGGAATAGGTTAATTATATAGGACTTTGGTTTTGTTTTGGTTGGTTTCTCATTCTCTCAGTTATGCTTTTTTGCTTCCCCATCTATATATAAACTACCTCTTGTCTTCCTTCCTCTTACACTCCACAGAGCAAAAGCCATCAAAGCTTTCGCCTTTTGCTCTTTTCTTCCTATTTTTGGCTAATTCTCTGACTCCCTTAATTTCTTCATTGCGCGCGCGCGCACACACACATATATATATATATACGTCATTCTTATTTCATCAAAATCCAATTTACATGGTTGTTTTGCTTCATGTTAATTAGCAAATAAGCTAAGTATACTTTGTGTATACACACTACAGAGGGAATTAATTGATAGGCTTCTTCTGTTCTGGGATCGCTGACTATGGACATGGAGAAAGGAGGTTATGTTGTTAATGGAGGGATCAGGATTCCTGTTGGCTACAGGTTTTATCCTACAGATGAAGAGCTTGTTACTCATTATTTGACCAGAAAGAACTTGGGTCTTCCTTTGCCTGCTTCTGTTATTCCTGAGTTAGATGTCTTCCAGGCTGCTCCTTGGAGTTTGCCAGGTCAGTCAGTAGATCGCTTCCCCACGTCTTAATCTTCTTTTTTTTTTTTTTTATTAATTAATTTCTTGTTTATTAGGAGTAGATCCATATAGTATTCCATATATGTCTTGATAATCAAACTCAAGCTCCAGATGTAAGAAATTAATTTTAACTCAGTTTTTACTGCTCTTATTATATATAGTACTGATATGTGTTTGGTTTTTTGTCTATGATGAGAAGACAAAAGAAGAAAAAAAAAAGGCTCTTGTAATAAACCAAACTGCATTGTAATGTTTGGTATAATTAAGACTATAAAGGCTAGAATTAATGAAGCTTGCTAGGCATGTCTTAATCAGTTGATTATATATATATATATACACACTTGTCCGAAAAAGATCTTAAATATACTTTAATTTTTGGTGGATTTTAGGTGACCTGAAGGAAAAATATAGGTATTTCTTTAGCAACAGATATGACAATAAGTCTATGAATGTCAATGGAAACAAAAGAAAAAGAGTGTCTCCTTCTGGCTTCTGGAAGACTATTGGCAAAGAAAGGCTAATTGTAGCTTCTGGACGCAATCAACCAGTTGGGATGAAGAGAACTCTGGTTTTCAATCAAGGGAAGCATTCCCACCGGGCCAGTGGTACTAGATGGCTCATGCATCAATATTGCCTTTTGCCTTCTACTCCAACTCTTGATTCAGCTCATCAGGTATAAATACATGTATATACATGCAATAATAATGAAGCTGTATGTTCATACTGTGACTATATAACTGTGTGGAGACCTTAAAGAGACGTTATTTTGATACGTGTGTGCAGATGCCGGAATTATTTGGTGATTGGTTTGTTTACCGGATTTTCCAGAAGAAGAGAAAAGCTAAGAAACATGGACTAATTACTTGTAATCTGCTTCCTAATTCAAGCTGCAACAATATTAATAACTCTCCACAAGGTTTCATTGATTTTACAGTGGATGATTACTCTGATGATTGTGGCCCTCCTCGGCCTTCTTCACCAAGTTCAACCGAGGAGGATTTAGATCAAGAAGACATTAGTTTCCCATCATATTCTTGGATGAGAAAGTGAGAATGGCTTGATAGCCTTTGTTATTCAATCCTTTTTTCCTTCTTTTTTTTTTGTTTTTCGGTTTTTGGAACTTTTGTTCAACAAATGAGAATGTGAATGAGAATGAGAAAAAAAAAAAAAAGCAACTTCAATTCCAACTGTCTTCCATGGATTACTCCAGTGAAAAATTGTTTGTTTTTCAAGCAAAACGAGATGCTTTTCACAATCAGATTAATTGCTCCTTATTCCCCACCAGCTGCTTTGTTAGTAATTTTTATCAAATATATAAAAAAGAAGAATCATGGTGAGAGGGAAAGAGGTGGCACAAATAATTGCCTGGTATCTAAAGTTTTTATTATCAAAAGGCAAATGATTTTTGAGGCAGAAAAAAAGATAATCCAAAGCAAATACATTCCACGCATATAGAAAATAAAAAAATAAAAAGGAATGCATAGAATCCAAAGAGAAAGAGGTTCTATATATATATTATCTTTATCTGATCATGACTTTGTGGTCTAAACATGCAATTGAAAAAAGGGCATCTGCACATGGGGGGGAGCTGATTCTTCATTCTTTATTCTCTTCCCTCCCCCTCCATTCATCTTTCCAACTCTCCGAAAAGAACTTAATACCCTCCTCGATAATGCTTTCCATTAATCGAATCTACATGACGTTTGTAGGCTTTCAATTTAAGCATTGTATTTTAGAACCAATTTGGAGAGATTCCCTTACCATTGCCATCCTGCCATTCAAAAATTTATTCAATGTGCATAATTAATTTGTTCTCCTAAAGAATGGTGCTGGTTTTTGGGGAATGGTAACCAAAACAGACAAAAGTTTTTTTCTAGTATATGCTTCCTAGGCTTGGAAGACTCATCTTCCTTATGGGGTGATGAGAATAAGATTCCTTGTGTCAGCCAGTAGAATAGAACCAAAAGGAAAGAGAATCATTACATTTCCATTGTCCATGGTTAATTAACCTTCCCTTACCCCGAAAAAAAAAAAAAAAAAAAAAAAAACAGAGGATTTATATATTATATAAACTATGGTCAGTTACAGAATTCTCTGAGAGTGCAATGGCAATGGCATACCATTTGGTCAATGGCAACTCCCATGTGTAGTAAGTATGTATTGTATACCCCTCATGAAATTGAAATGAGCAAACAGGGTACGGCATTCAAATTGTTTGGTTTTTGTCGTTGTCCTGATAGTAATAGGAATAGATTAGGAAAAATAAGGATAAAAAAACATGGAAGAAGTTGGGGATGCCACAGAATAGCCGACCTGAGTTACTTGTAGCAGTGGCTTTAGAATCAAATTAAGTCTTTCCTTTCAGGACGCAAAGAGAAATGCGGCTTTGGGTTTGGTTTGCGGCAGAGATTGCTGACTTTCCTGGACACCTCCATTTCTTTTTCTCTCTTTTTCAATCAAGTGGCCCCTTGCGGCTTACTCTTCCCCCCACCCCTTACATTTTCAAATGCAGAACTCCTTTCTTCCTTTTCTGGTTTCTAATTCCACAATTCCACCTATCTAGAAACCTTTAAAAGAAATGCTTATTTCCTAAACTAATATCAATACATACTCCCTTACGTCTCAAGTTGTTTGCCATTATTATTCACACGTAACTATAGATAACATTTTTATATAACACATAAATATAACAATTTCTATTTTAATAGGTAAGTTTTTTAATAATTTTATTTGATAAAAAGAAATTTTAATTATCATTTATTATATTCTATATAAATTCATTAATATCAAGTTAAAATGAAAGTTAGTTATGCTGGCAAATAATTTGAGAGGGAGGGAGCAATTGTAGTTGGATAAACAATGACATGTCTTGAATCTTATGTTGAGTAGCTAATTTCATAGACAGAATTTCCGTCCATCCCACGGAATTGTTGGTTGGATGTCCATTATTGAATTTCCTTGTCCATTGGTTCTGTGTTCGATGGATGCAATCTGTTACTCCCTCTGTTCCATAATTTCATGGACAGAATTAACTTAGACATGCATGCAAATTAATGCAATGTATCTCAAATTAATGGCAAACAAACTATAATCCCGTAAGCTTCGTTGGATCTCTCATTTTGTTTCTTAAGCAAATATTGTGCATGATCTGAAATCTTCTCTCTGTCGTTCTCCTTTTCATGTCTTTCCTCCTTCATGGGTTGTGGGATGTCAAAGTTTGAGGAAGAAGAATGCGAAAGCAAGCCTAAAACTAAAAAGGAGATGCAAAAACAAGAACCTAAGGAGGTTGGACAGGATGAGGAGAAAGAGCAAAAGGACAGGGATGAAGGCCTCTTCTGCCCTGGATCTCCCAGTTTCCGGGAATATTGCTGCATTCAGTATGATTCTGACCAAGAGAACAAGAATGAAGGTGATAATTCTTTAATTTCCTGATTTTAACAACTACTGCTACTACTACAATAAAGAGAGAGAATTTAACGTGAATTTCCTTTATGCAGGTAATATAAATGCGTGCATGGCAATGGAGGAGGAGGAGGATGCAAATAGTCACAAGGTAAAAATTTCATGTGCAATTGTGCAGTTTCTTAATTAAAAGCTTTTCCTGGTTTACATATATACCAATCTGTTTTCCTTCTTCAAGCAGGGGCCAGTACAAAAATCTGCAAAGAGGAGGAGGATAGGAAAAGTTTTTAGACGTTCTGGTTCAGCAAAGGTGAGAAGCATTCCGCAGGGTCATTAATATATGGTGCAACCGAAGCTTTTACAAAAAAAATGGAAAGATAATTAAAGGGTCGAAACTGAGGACCACACAATCTCCATCTGTGACAGACATCATGTGAAGAAATGCCTTTTGTTGCTTTTCTTATTGTTTTTCCTGGTCAAATGTAAAGCGCAGAATCTATAACTTATCCTGGCAAATGATGGTGTCTTCACCTTTGGAGCTTTCATTTTTCAATCTTAGTACAAATATAACTTAAAAGAAATATATATATGTATAGACATAATGCACATATATATATGTATCACTGTTATGTTTGATGGATTACACAGTGTAGGAAAAGACTTTTTGCTTATTAATGGGCCTCCCTCCTCAATTTGGGATGATAATAAAGGAAGAAAAAAAAAAAAAAGAGAAGGAAAACTTCCTTTGCATCACCATCACTCTGGCTAATTAGGCTTATACTTCAAAAAGGCAAACTTTTGAAAATAAGGGTGCTAGGTAGCTAAATCTCTCATCTATCCCTTCATTTTCTTCTTCCCTTAAACTTCAAGAAACCTACCTTTTTGACCGTAAAAAGTCCTTAATGAAACACCACATTTCTCTTTTGTCTTTGTCACACCATAATTTTAGGTGTTCCTTGAGGCGCTTCTAATCTAATTGTGTTGTAGAGTATAAAAGGCTCATCGTGAGAAAGAAGGACAAAACTTGAAAAAAGAAAAACAAAGGAAGTTAACGGGATAGAAATGAATAAAAGGAGG
>BPVZ01000071.1:374648-387731 GCA_020521535.1 Rubroshorea leprosula | reverse complement strand
TAAGAATTAATTGGATAATGATACTAATGTGGCAAATAAATTTTTTAACTAAAATGTTGAAAGTTAATATTTTTAAATAGAAAAAGTTGAAAGTTAGTATTCTTAAATAGAAAAGTTGAAAGTTGATATCTTTAAATAAAAAAGTTAAAATTTGATATTCTTAAATAAAAAATATTGAAAGTTAACATTTTTATTTAAAAATTGATAAAGTTAACATCCTTAAATAAAAAAACTGTAAGGTTGATATCATTTTTTACACCTTTACTCATACTCCATCGGTTAAACTTTATTAGACTTAATTTTTTTTCTTTGTTAAATAAAATTTTAACGAAATAATTTATTGATAAAATTTTATATTTATTTTTAATTAAATATAACTTAAATAAAAAAATTTTATTTTTATTTAATGCATATTATAATTAATTTTTTAAATAAAGATAAAATATAAATCAATACATTAAATCACATTTAAAAAAGTTAGATAACTAAATTTGAATATCTCAAATTAAAATTTAAAGTCAACTAAAATTGTATTGATAAGTATTATTTAATGGATTTTTTTAAGGAAATAAATTTGAGTAATTTTTTTGTTTTTGGTACATAACAAATTTGAGTATTATAATGCTTGTAAATGTACAACAATAATATAATATTAAATAAATAAATACATATAATATTATATGTATACTCTAATAAAAACACATGTAATTTAAATGCATTTTCAATTTCTATTGTAGTAGAAGTATTGAGTTATAAAACGGAGAACGTCATTGATAATGCTTCCCCCCAGTTGCAACGCCGAGGAAGTCGCTTCTTGATCTTTGGGTAAAAACATGAATCAAAGACTATGTTGGATTATTTTAATTACTTATAAACAACAACAAACACAATAACTAAGGAGGGGCAGAGTGGAACCTAATCTTAATTTTTTTGTTTAATCCGAGTCAAATTGGAAAGATTATAAAAACCAATTTGCAAAAATTCTGTTTTTGGCAACTGCTAATCTGCTGTATATATACAGAAGCCTTGATATCCTCTAATTAATTAGCGTATCAACTGCTCCACTTGTACTGCCCACCCCATCTTTTTTTTTCTTCTTGCTCTGCCTCTACCCCTCTGCCATGGCACTCCAACCCAAATCCATAGGCACCCCAACAAAGGGTTTCTTCAAGACTCAAATCATACTCAGGATCCTGGCTGCTGCCTTCACCCTGGCTGCAATCTTTGTTTTAGTCACCGCCAAACAGTCTGTTGTTGTGTTTGGGATCGTTTTGCAAGCTCGCTACGATTACACCACTGCTTTCAGGTTAATTAATCCCGTTTCTTTGCTACTAATCTCATTAATTAATTAATTAATCAATTTTTCGATTTTATATGTTTTCAGGTTTGTACTTGGTGCGGATGCAGTGGTATGCGGCTTCTCTCTGCTCTCAGTCGTATTTGTTTGCATGTTAAGCCGTTCGGAATCGCATGTCAAGACTCATTTTTTCTTGTATCTGCACGATTTGGTAAGACAAATATCATCTCTCCTTTCGCCTCACCTGATTGCCATGTCAATTGATGATTGATATATTTGTGTTGTGCCATATATCAGTTCATGATGCTTGTGATGATATCCGGATGTGCAGCTGGGACTGCAGTGGGGTATGTTGGGAAATTTGGGGAGGAGAAGATGGGGTGGTTCGGATTCTGTGATAGAGTGACCAAGTTTTGTAACCAAGTTACGATTTCCATGGTGCTATCTTACTTGGCTTTCTTTTGCTACTTGGCTATGACCATCATGTCTCCAAGGAAATTCATGTATAAGGTTATTGAATGAGTTCCGGTTGCAATTTCCCATCCTACCTTATCTTTTAGAAATTGAGTTGCTTGTAGTGCTAGGGGAGACTCAGAATAACATACATGTATTATTAAACACTTTTTGTATGCTCCTCGCCATCATCCTATTTTCAGTTTAGTAAAATGTTGGAGCATCCCCCACTTTTAATTTAATACTCACTCTGTTCTTAATATGAAATTCTCTTCCTCAACTAAACATGCTTTAACATAAAGCAGTGAAATCAAGAAAAGGATTTAAATGTTTATACGATGTCAATGGATTAATGATGATTGACATTCTCAGAAAGAACACAATCAAAAACAAAAATTCATACTTTGTGGCAGTACTTTAGATTACCTTACATTATGCATAACAATGTTATGTTAACCACGGGGAATAAAAGAAAAGAAAAGATGAGATTATCTTTTATATATTTCATTCTATTTCCACCTCATCCTCAGAGTCTTTGAGATGCTCTTTCAGGAGTTGGCTCTGGTTTTCCCAGTTTTCTCTATTCCATGCTGCATCAATTTCAGGAAGTCCGTAGTCATCAGGTGTCAATGATAGTTGAAAATCTGGCAGGTCAGGTAATGATTGGAGAGCCCTGAACGATTCATCATCACCAACACCAAAATTTTACTAAAAATATTGAACTATGTTGAATTAAGTCAGAAAACTTTTGCTTACTTTTCATGTTCTAAGAGGTAGCCATACATCTGAGACTTTCTTGATGCAACTTCAGGTATTTTCTGATGTAAATGCTTCATAACTCCCCAAAGAGGAGGACCCCTTTCCCAACCCAAAACAAAACAACAGGTAATTATAAAACAACTGTGGAAGGAAGTACCTTCTGTTCATTAACATTTACATAACTTGGTGGAAACCTACCTGGTCACAGGAGCTGCAAGGCAAAAGGTTAACAATACCTTCTTACTCTCTGCAAGCAGTTCTTCAGCAGCTAGGAAACAGCACACAGCAGCAACATGTGAGGATTGTTCATTTCCCTTGTCGAGGATAAGACCGTGGTAGTAGTAAGCGGCAGCCTAATCATATTAATTACACAAGATTAAGACCTGATATGGAAATCCAAGATTAACTGAATGCAAGAAAGAAAAAAAAGATGTTCAAGCAATCAGCTGAAAACCTTTGCTTCAAGGAATTTCCATTTGATGAACCATAAATGTTTCTTCCCAGATACATGGCCAAAGTCACACCCAGACAAGCATTGATAAGCCTGACTGAAATAGATTAGCTGTTCACATGCCAGCCTCCTCTTCACTGATAAATTGGCCTTTTGACTATCAACAGCTAAACCGAGCTGTATTTCAGTTCCCTGAATTTCTCATTAAGATCAGTTTCCATAGCAAATCCTGGAACTCATTTTTTATGCTAAACTAAATCCTACAATGAAACATAGTTGAATATTTTCCCCGGAGAACTGAATTATGATTACCTGCCCTAATGCTTGAATGGAAATAGCTTCCAGTACACCCTCCTGAAAATCTTTTGGCAACCTTCTCCTGGAAATATATAGACAATATCTCAACATCCTTGCTCATATCAAAACATTTCAGAATGATCCTAAACTGATTCAAATTCATTTGCATACTTGATTTCAAGTGGCATGCGAGGAAGTACATCCCGAAGACAGAATTCCAGGTATCCAGATGCCTTGAGCAATAAGTCAACAGCATCCCTCTTGCAATCTGGAAGTGGACAGTGCAGAAGATTACCGATGAGGCATTCCCAACAAAACATCATAAGATTACCAATATGACAAATTCATTGGATTGTCATAGATGGACTTATGGGTGAGAAAATAAACCTGAAGATACAACCCTAAAGCCAGAACCAGACTTATCCTTGGGGATCATCAGTGAATCAGCCTCAGACAGTGTTAGCATAGCCATCATATGAACAATAGATAATAATTCAAACCAGGCATTTGCCACACAAGATTCCTGCAGGATTCATGCTGACTTTGAAGGAGCCGACTAACAGCACTGAAGAAACACAATGAAATTGCCTACAAGCTTACCTGTCTTCTATCTTCTAGACTTCTCCACTTGAATTCCACCAAGTCCTCAAGACCATTTTCTGTAGAGAAAAAAAAAAAATACAGATTACTCATCAAAGACTTGCATAAACTAAGAAAAGGAAGAGGAGGAGGAGAAAGAGATTATATATAAAAACCTTTGTTAGTGAGCCCAATTAGAAGTGACAAGTACTCCTCTAGTGCCCGCCGCAGCTCAGATGTGGCAGATCCACCTACGAGAAACAAAATTACGCAAGTGAATTAGTAATGGGGCAGGGGAACCTTCTCTATCATTTTCCCAACAGCCAAACAGAAGAGGGGAAAGTAAGAACAGACCAGTATCCTCAGCCACTAACACAATCTGATTCCTCAAACAAGATAATCTATCAATAAGCTGAGGAGGAATCAGACCCTTTAGTGGCCTTTGAAGATCAGACTGAACTGGAATTCGCACAGAAGGAACAAAAACCACCACTTCTGGGAAACAGGCTTTCTTCTTATTCTTCTTCCCAAGTGCATACACAGAATAAGCGCACCCCATTCCTTTTTCCTTTATTCCAGCGGATGCTTCCGAAAAACAGCAAGCGTCCCACAAAAACCAATCAAAGTAGTCTAGTCTTGAGCTTGAGTCCCATAAATGTTACAGTTGTGAATTAAAACAACATATGGGGTTCAACAAATGAAGTTGATGGTTCCCTTCCTCCCAATGATTGAAGCAAGTAGATTCAAATTTAATAAAAATGGAAGGAAAAATGAATCCGAGAAATGGAAGAGATTAGATGGGAGTGAGTGTAGAGAAAGAGAGAAATGAAGGTTCAAGGAGGATGCAATGGAATAGAAGAGAGAGAAAGAAGCTCAAGGACCAAGGCATCTTTCACATGGCTAGGAGCAACAAGTCATCGCTTCTCTGCATTGTTAAAGGAGCAAAGCAAGTTGAAAGCTTGGAACTTCATCTTTCATAATCATGGTGAAACTGAGTAATAATATAAAGAATTCTACGCAGAAATTGATAGCACGTGTCATGTACATACAGACAACTACAGATGGTTAATAAACAGAGTGATGGGAATTGGATGGGATCCTTAATCTGAATTGAAACTAGTATTAATTTGTTTATGGAAGTTAACAAATGGCATCACGTGTTTGTGAATCTTAACTGCAACTTTTCCTATGAAATCTGGACCATTGATTTTCTTAATCACTTCCTTGTGGACTTATAGTTATGCATCAGCACCTCCTAACTCTCAACACACAAGCTACATACATGCATTAGTTCCTTGATATTAGCATAAATTAAACCACACTGCATTGTACAATTGTCACAAGGAAGCATTAATCGAACTAAATTTGAGGCATCTATATATATATATATATACACATATGGAACTTGTATTGTAGTATTATTTGTTTTTTAGCTGGTTTTTGATGGATCTGCTGCCAGTGCCAACCCATTATAAATCTGATATACATAACAAGATGTGAAATTTAGCAGTTTCCCAGACGCAACAAAACCATGTTACCTTGGGACAATACAGGCTGTTTGATGGGTCACGTTCATGCTACCCATATCTTGGCATTATCCACACAATTAATTCTACCAAATCCCAGATGCAACAGTTTATCCAGTGATGATTTTAGTTTTTCTTTAGTTCTTTCTGCTGAACCACTGGAGATATTTTCTGGGTTTTTAGATTAGACTCATGAAATTCACAATGATCAAATTAAACTAAAAACCTGATGTTATGATATCACCCAAAAATTAACCCTCACACAGTAGCAGTATGATGAGCTTTTCATTGGCTTTTTATCAGGTTCAGGAGAGCAACTGAGAAAGTCTAGATCGTTAGGTTCAAACGGAAAATTCGAGACTACCTTCAAACCACTCAACTTGGTGGCCATAGAAAAAGGAGTGTGTGAGGTACACATCCCGATTAATTAAATATCAAGTTATTATTATTATTATTTTTATTTTTGTTGCACAATAACAGACAATCATCTTTAATTCTTTATCTCACCCTACCTGCATGTTATGCAACTCAAAGTCAGTATCTCTTATTTTTAGCAAAAAAAGATGATCACTGAATTATTTAGGTTATTGGTAAATATCAAGTTAATTAAAGAAGTGATAGTTGAAGCATTAAGGCAGAGGTTTGAGTTGAATGTAACAAACTTTGGCTGCAATATCAAGTTAAAGCAAGCCTGCCTTGTTTTACTAGCAAAAGACCTATTGCAAATCTCTTTCTCATATATGTATATATATAAATCTTCCATTTCAATAGGTTGTGTTGTGTGCAGAATGTTTAGAAAAGGCTGAACCGAGTCCCAAAGATTATTTTAATGCTAGTGTATGCGACTGCAGCATCGATCGAGTATAAAATCACTAACCTATATACCCTAAGGCGACTTCTATACATTAGTTGAAGTTGCTCATATCGATAGATCTATTGAAATCATTTTCCAAAGTCAACCTTTTGGGACTAATATTCAATTCAATTCCATAAAATGGCAAAAGGCATAGGCCTCAGAAGTTTCATTTTTTCCCTTTTTAATGATTCATAGAAGCAAGCAAATAATCTGCAGTTCTGAAAAGAAATATAAACTCACATCAAATAAAGAAGGATGTAATACAATGCAATGCAAGAACAACAATTTTTGGCACTAACACCCCCTTAGAGCTATTATTAAGTTAATTCTGTTTATAAAGTAGTATTTGATAAGATGAATAAACAATAGGTTAAAGATAAAGATTGTAACTTTTGAACAAGAAATACTACAGAAAATCTCCATTAAAAATAAAAAGCTCAATGTTTTGATAGAGACCTGAGAAACGGTATTACAATTCCAGAGCAGAGCAGAGAAGGCGCAAACAGCAATGCTATTGTTTTTTTCCCCCACAAGCCCCTTTAATTGGTGGCATTAGCAAAGGCATGATAAAAGGCGTTTGCCGCTACATCATCCATCCCCCATTTACTTGCTCCTTCAAAATCTCTAATTCAAGTTCAACCAATTGCTTATATTCTTTACAGACTCCAACAAATGTGAAGAATCCTGATTTGGCACTGAGACAAGCCAAATATATATATATATATATATATATATGCCCATAAATCTAGCCAATCGGTGGGATTTTTATCCCATCCTAAATTATTAATATCATACCTTTTAAATATAATTAAAAATTAGTATACATAGTCTCTGTTTCTAAAAATAATTAAAATTTTGATTTATATTTAAAAATTAAAATTTTAATTTAAAATTCAACATCTTATTAAATGTTTATATCTAAATTTGAAAATAAATTGTATATTTTAATATAATTAATTTTTAAATTTAAATGTCAATATTTAATAAAATAAAATTTTAAATTTTAAATTTAATTTTAATTAAATAAAATAACACAATTTAAAGTTAAAACTTTAATTTTTTTTAAAATGTACTTTTTTTTATATAATTATATTATATTATTACATTATATTTTTCAAAAATTTTATATTTTATAGTTTTTAATGAATTAAAATATATAATAATCAATTAAAATAAAAAAAATGACATTAATAATTAAAAATATAATAATAATAATATTCCTTGGTGTTCATCGAATAAAAAACATCGGGCGATTGAACGTGGCAACGTGCCGCTGCCCTGCTGGTCTCAGATAATTAGGCTTTGACTCTGTTGTGGGCTTCGGCTCTTTAGGCCCAATTATACTTGGACTTGGGCAATGCGTTCAATGCCCAAACCAAGTATGTAGTATGAACTAGTGGGGAATTGACAACAATGACAGGATTAGTAAGTGAACTTAATTTATTTCCTGTCTTTAAGTCCGTTCGGTTTTTCTCTGCTTTTGCATTTGATTTCAATTTGATGAGTCATCATTTCTCTTTATGTACAAAACGATGTAAGCCCAGTTTCTTTGCCGTCCCCCTCAAGAAAAACTTGATGATGATGATGATAATAATAATAATGCATGGACCATATATTTCTTGGTTCAAATGGAAAGAGTTCGTTTTCATTAAATAAAATTTTAAATTCGAATCTTGTGAATGGAAAAATAAGTATTGAGAGAGCTTCTCTTTTAATGAGGTTCAACACGAATTGAGATCTAATATGATTATTAGATATTAAAAAGTTAATACAATAATAATAATAATAATAATGCATGGAAAAAGTCAATTGGGACAAAACCCTTGGTTCAGTTGAGATGGATGGGCATTGACTTTGATTTCAAAGGCGGTGGCGGCTTCTCAAATGGGTAGATGTTGGCATTGGAATCATGTGCCCCATGAAATAGGATAGATTTGAACCATGGCCACTGCATCTCTATTAGATTTTGTGGGCTTAATTAATAATTAGTTTATTAACGATCAATTAAATTTTATTTTAGTTTAGAAAGATACTTTTCTTTTTAAATGATTTATAAACTTTAAAGAACATTTCAAAATAATCTATCATATAAAATTTCTGTTAATTTTGATAGAAAAGTTAATGTAGAATTAAAATAGAGCAATCTTTTAAAATTTGAGAAAATGACACTATAATCCTAATAAAAAATGATGACTCAAGGAATTTTTTACAAAAATAGATCAGTTAGAATTGGTAATGAACTTGAGTAATAAGCTCAATTCCAAGAGAAAAACTTACCAAACTTAGAACAAAGAAGCCTCAAGAGTAAATCTTGAAGACACAATAAAAGTTAGAACTTTAAACTATCAAATAAGGATAAAAAGAGAATGAATAAATATACAAAGAAATACTATTAATATACTTCTCTCAACATTGGCTGTTGATTATAGTTGCATATTCGATAGAAATTTTTTTTGTCAATTATAATAATTTTCAACCATCGTTTGTACGACAGTTTTGGTTGTCGATTATATCTGTCGATTATAACATAATTGACAAAAATCCTTCTATAATTGACAGTATTTCCTGTCAATTATACTTTATTTTTTAATAGTGGAACTAGAACCATTACAAGAAAATGAGCATTTTGTGACGATAGAATTAGTCACAAAAACCCAAATTTTAAGTATAAATATAATTCGTGACAAAAAATATGAGTTTTTGTAACCAATTCTCCCTCACAAAATGTTAATTTTCTTGTTGTAACAAAGATTCTAGGAAGAAGAAGATGTAAAAGAATTAGATAATCTATGCAAATAGATTACGATAGCTTAAAAATTTGCAAGACAATTATGAGTTCTTTTGATATATTCAATTTCAAAATGATACTCAACAAAGAATATTTGCCATTTATTTAATCTTTTATATTATGGTATTAAAAGTCATTTATTAAAAATAAATTCCTTAACTTGAGTATTATTAGTTCTAATTTTAAAATGTTTTGGTAATAAGAAAAAACTAAACTTTTTTGTTCCATTTTTAATGTCTACTAATTCCTTCTGATTATAATGATATCTAGTTTCTATATCTTTAAATGTACTATTATCATATTTATAAACTTTTTCTTGAGAGTTTTTCAAAGCTACTCCCCAATAAAAATCTAAAGTATCATATTCTAAAATTAACTCTTCATCATCTTTAGACAATTGTAACCTAGGAAGGTTTTACAATATTCTTTGATTTTTTTTTTTTCATATGATTAGTGTGATAAAATCCCATTGTTGATTTTTGCGAAGGATGTCTTAGTTAAGCTAGATTTTAAATAAACTATTATACATAGTTAAATATTCCTAAAAATCTTTGAATATGTTCCTTAGATTCTAATTTATCTAGAAATAATGAAATCTTCCCACTAATGTGATATTGCAATTCTATCCCTATGAAATCTATTATTAACTCAAGGAATTCAATTTTACTTTTTCCTATTTCTACTTTCTTTTCAAAAATTAATATTCCATGTTTCTTGCACAAGTATATAAACTTCTTAAGATGATATAAATGTTATTCCTCAATATCAAGAAATATTAGCATATCATATATATATACCATGTAAAATCTTCTGATGGATGAAAATACATTGTCCATTCTTTTTTGGAATATTTGAGGTACATTCTTCAATTCAAAAGGCATTATCGACCATTCATAGTGTCATGTAGGAACACTAAAAGCTGTTAATGGAATACCTTCAGAAGTTAACTTAATATGCTAAAATCTTGATTTGAAATCAAATTTTGAGTATATTTTCTTTCCTCTAATGCTATTAATTAGAGTTTCTTTATGTGGTAAAAGGTAATTATCAAATTTAGTTTTACAATTAACTTGTTTGTAATTAACAACCATTCTAACTTTACCTCTTTTTATTGCACTATTATTTCATTATGATTCCTCACCATAAAGCCAAGCCTACTATGAGGACTCTTGAAGGCCTATATAATCTTCTAGGTCTAGGTTATTAATTCTTGAATTTGCTTTTCGAATCCTTCCCTATCTTTAGGCTAGATTAAATGATTTTTAGGTAAAATTTTAACTTATTTATTTTATCATGCGTAAGTAAGGTGGACATAGAAATAATTTTATTATTTTTTAACATTAGATTATTTTTGAGATTAGAAACGACGGGGAAACAATACCTGACCTTTTATATTTTGAATAAAAAAGTCTATTTTAAGGCCAATGTATTATATTTTAAGATGCTTGACTTCATTCAAGAAACCATTTCAGATAAAGAATTTTATGAGAAGTAGTGTGAATATTATAGAAATAAAATGGTAAAAATTTTAGAAAAAATGAGTAATGTTGAATGATTCAAATGACTATCATATATTCAATAAGCTTAAAATATTAAAATGAACAGTAGTAGATTTAAATAAAGATCTAAAAAGATCAAAGAATGTTAAGTAAAGATTATCTCTATCAACAGCCTAATAGATTTAATTTCGCATTTATTGAGTTTAACATATCAGCTACTCATTAGTCAGTAGTCTAAGTTAGGTTTTCAAAATCCCCTAAGAATTTGATATTAGTGCCATAAAATAATTTTGTTAAGAATGAAATTAAAAAAGTTAGTAAGATTTTATGATCAACAAATTTATATTATAACAAAGATTATAACTAAAAAGGAATGCAACACCATAGAACTGATGAGTTACTATAAGATAGATATGTCTATAAAGTTTGTAGAGCATTAGTTCTAGAAGAATTAAAAATTTTAACAAGATAAGAATAAAAGCTATTTTCACGATAAATATAAATTTAAGGATAAAAAAATCAAAAGAAATATAGTTAGAGGACTAAATGTTTTCTTATAGAATAAAAAGATTTCCATTAAAGATAATGGACTAAACGAAATTGAAATGAATATAAAAAATAATAGATAAGATTGAAAGAATTCAAGGATAATAAATGAATTTATAAAGAGTATAGAAGTTAGTAGATGGTTTGTTAAATTAAGTTAATTTTTTTAAGTCAGTCAATTTTGTATTTTCTTTTTGTATCAATTCAAAATAATATATATAGGGAATTTACTAGAAATTAAAGAAATAACAGTCTACTGATGATTAGTTAGATCGAGTGAAAGGAATTTGGTTATCTTTAAATTAATAAAATTTTGAGTTTTAGTTTTATAAATGAAAAAATAAATATTAAAAAAGCTTCTCCTTATTGGGGTCCAATATAATTTGATTTCAAATTAATCAGAATTCATTGTAGCTTTTGGAAATTGGAGGGGTTTAGTACAAAAAAGAAAAAGAATAAGAAAAAAAAAAAGAAACAGCGGCCTATATATAATGAAAGGAAGATAAGAAACACGTTTTAAGCCACATCTAGTAAGCATTTATGTTCCCTCTGAAGGAAGTAAAGGTCAGTTGCATGCAATTTGCGTGAAGAGCATTGGTGAGTTTGGTGATGCCCTTTCTAATTCAATCTTTGTAGATATAGGAAAGTCCATTCTCCTAGGGAGGGACGAGGTCCCCAGTCTCCAGTCCCTACTCTCATTGAATTCAAAAGAATATATTGAAGAAAGAAAACTTATGAATTAGGCAAACAAATGGATGACTGCAGGAATTATATGTACAAATCTGATTTTGATCGATTCTTTCAATTGGTTATAAATAGAGACATGGAAATACTGTATATTGGCATATCATAAATAGTATACCTATAGAAAGCTCTTGAATTTGAGAGGGAGAGAGGCTTAGCATGAAGACAAGAGTCTTGTTTGGTAGCCAAGGATGACTTGCCTGCTCTTTATTTCCAAGAGTCGGGCTTCAACTGTTTTGTCTGTGTCTGGACTGAAACCCAGGCAGGCAGTCTCCTTTGGCTAACTTGACAGGCTCTTTTCTCTCATGCCAGGCCTTCTCTTCTTCACCTTCCTTTGAAGCTACAAGCTCTTTTTTTTTTATGAATCATGTAAAAGAAGACGTGTCCTGGGTGGATAGCGCTAGCTGAAGCTGAGGAAGAGAGGTCTTACATGAAGACAAGAGTGCTGTTCGGCAGCCAAGGATGACTTGCCTGCAACTGCCAACTGCAACCTTAATTTTAATTAGTTGCATATAGATTTCAAAAGTTGTGAAAAACTTGTTTCTTTGTTTCCAGTTCCAGGCAGACATCCTTGGCTATGTTGGACAGTCATCTTTTTCTCTCATGCTAGACCTTTTCTTCTTCTTGTAATTTGGACAATTAATTAAGGCAGCCATTTAGTTGGGTATCAGATGGATGCCTGTTGCAGTGAAAAGATCAAGTAAGTTACATATACTAGATTAATCAATGCATGAAATTTTACTGTTTGATTTATCTTGATTAATATTACTATATCAGATTAGTATTTATCTGTTTTATCGATAAAAATAAAAAGAAAAATTGATAAAAAAAAATATTTTGATTTATATTTTAAAAATATAATATTTTATTTTTTTAATAAATATTTATTAAAATGACGTAATTTCAAAATAATATTTTTTTAATAAGTCAATTAGATAAATATTATTTTTTTATTATATTTATTAGTTTAAATCAATGGATGAAGATCTTTACATAGAAAATCCGTAGGGTATTACTATTGGCCGTTGCTCTTTACGCAAGTACCAGGAGCCACACCTTCGGGATGTGGTTCCTCCTGTTGTCCTATCAAATATCCCAATTGGATGTTTAAGTAAGTATCTCTTCTCTGTCAAATTCCCGCATCTCCTGATGCTCACAAATGACTTAAAAATTTTGTACTTTTCACCTTATTTACTATCTACTGCAGTATTAGTAACAAACAAACCTCACTAAATTTCAGATATGTAATATTTGAAATCCCAAAAAAAAAAAAAATTTACAACTAGAT
>BPVZ01000071.1:328434-339064 GCA_020521535.1 Rubroshorea leprosula | reverse complement strand
AGCCGAAGTAAAACATGTGACACAGGGTCACTATGGCCGGAGCCGAAGTAAAACATGTGACACAGGGTCACTGTGGCCATAGCCGAAGTAAAACATGTGACACAGGGTCACTATGGCCGGAGCCGAAGTAAAACATGTGACATAGGGTCACTATGGCCGGAGCCGAAGTAAAACATGTGACACTAGGTCACTATGGCCAGAGTCGAAGTAAAACATGTGACACAAGGTCACTGTGGCCGTAGCCGAAGTAAAACACTTGCAAAAATCAAGAATGTGTAAAAGTGAGCTAATGTGTTGAAATGGGCTTAAGTGGGCCCGTCTGAGAAGTCTGACATAGAGGCAGTACGTGACGCGACAGCTGTGCCCTGAATGACGTGCGTAATAAATGCCGCTGTAAAAAGATAAATGTAACAGCCCAACGGGCAGATGTAAAAAGCGAACCGTCGTGTTTAAAACGGTACCGTTTGGGGTTAACCGCTGAATTCGAAACGATGTCTCTGCAGCCGTTAGATGGGGTTAATCACAGCCGTTTGAGGCGTATTTTGCCTTTGGTATAAAAGGCTAGACTTCTGTAAAGGGGGTTTTTACTCTCATGATTTTGCTACTAAATTCTTGCTAAATTTCCACTAAATTTCTGCGGTTTCGTGCGGTTTGCGCTTCGATTAAGACTTCAACAACAGTTTTCAAGACCAAAATCAGGTAATGTTTATGAATTTTTGATTTCGGTTCTGTCCAAGTGCTGTTCTCCTTTCTCCCCTTCTGTTGTTGATTTTGGGTTTTTTTGAAGGAAATTAGGGTTGGGAGTGAGAATGTATTGAGTGTGCTAGAATTGTTAAGGGTCCTGACTTCGTTCCTCCTCCCCCTGTATGCAGAAATTGAGATGTCTTCAGAAGAGGCCATGAGTCTAGTGGGAAGTGAGGTAATGCCCTTGGAGTATGGTGGCATGGATTCGGAGACCAGTCCGTCTCCAACTAGCTCGGAGAGGACGGTGGAGGATAGAAGGGAGCAAAGGGTAGTAGAAGAGGAGGAGGATGAAATCCCCTCAAACATTTTAGAGGCTGGGAATGGCATAGACGGGTGTTATGATCCAGATTTAGAGATAGTGTCTGAGGTGAGGGGGTATGTGAGCGAATTAGGTAGTAAGGAGAGTCTTAGGGGCCTTGTGGGTAATTGCAACCTTCCTCACCATGTCCTAATTAGGCCTGCTGGGGTGAATGAGAGGGCATGCTCAGCACCCCGAGACCATTGGATGCCCCTATACGTCCATTATTTAGTTGCAGGGCTTAGATTTCCCATTCCAGAATTACTGGTTGGGCTATTATTAGATTACAACATAGGAATAACCCAATTGACCCCAAATGCCATAAGGGTAATTATTATAGGCTTTCTTGTATACTGCAGAGCTCGGGGGATTGGGGTTCCTACGGTGAATATGTTCAAACATTTTTTTATAATAAAGGCTGGGGGTAAGGGGGAGAAGGGGTGGTATTACTTCGGCCCTCGGTCGTCCAGCAAAGAAAATAGGAGTTTATTCTCTGCTGGACCGTCATCCATCAAAGGATGGAAAGAAAAATTCTTCTTTGTGGATGACACCGAGTGGAGCAGGAGGGATGCCGAAGTGGAACAGTTGTCTGCTTGGAAAGCAAAGAAAACCAAGCAAGACAACTATAAGTTGAACGAGGATGAGGTGGAAGAGGTAGGAAAGCTGGTGAGGGAAGAAGGAGACGTAGTAGATATCCTGTACCTCACCAGCCCGAATGCAATAGAGGTTGCTGAGCTCTATGGGCCGAGCTCATTGAGCGAAGGTTTGTGTATGTTGTTACCTTTTGCAGCTTAATTGATTTCCCAGTTATTGTGTTTTAACACTTGTTTTTGCTCTGCAGTTGAGATGGACGATTTTGTAAGTGCTGTTGGAGGACTGCGCATCCCAAAGAAGCCAAGGAAGAAGTCAACGACTTCAGCTGCGGCGAACAGAGGGGTGCCAAAGAAAGAGCGCCTGCCAAGCACTTCTGCTCGAGTGCTGGAGATACAGCAGAGGCTAGAGCCTGCAAGGGGGAATAGTGAGGAGGTGAGTGAGGAGGTAGCACCACTTCAGAGAAAGAAGAGGAAGGTGGCAGAACCAGAGGCGAGGGGGAATGAGGTGACTGAGTTCGTGCCTCGCCCCTCTGCTCCTGAAATCAATCCTGAAGTCAGGGAGAGGGAAGAGGTCGAGGTGCGAGGCCCTGGCAGGGGCAAGGAGCTCATCCCTCCTCATTTGCACGAGAAGAGTCTGTTTGAGGCGGCAAACACGATTGGGGCGAAGCACTTCCTCAACCGCACTCTCCTTGAGGTGGATAGGTGGCGGGCGAGGGATGAGGCGGTGAGCCGGTTAGGAGCTACTGTGGTGAGGCATGCCCTGGAGGTATGTAAGGGAGCTGTGAGTTAGTCTTGTTTTATTTTTACTCCTGTGTTTGAAGTCTGGCTTCTGCTAACGTTGCAGAGTGCAAGCTGGACAAACGCTCTGGCGCAGGAGTACGCGGAGAGCTTGAGAGACTGTGCCAGCTTGCAGAGGCAGTGCGAGCAGTTGCAGCAGGAGAGGGAAGAGCTACAGAAGGGGAAAGAGGAGTGGGAGAAGGAGAAAAGGGAGATGCAGAGGAGGCTGGACGAAGTGCTTCCTTCAGTGGCCGAGCTCCAGAACGACAATGATGTCTTGAGCACGAAGCTTACCCTTGAGGAACGCAAAAGGAAGATCTGTGGGGAGAAGCTCGAAGCTCAAGACAAATACATTGACAATATGAGGAAAGGAGCGGCGGAGCTGAAGAAGAACGTGAGCCTGCTGGTGCACAACGGGATGGAGGAGCATATTGACAACTTCCTCAACTCCAGCACCTTCGAGGGCATCCTCAAGCTGTACTGGCTTCCAACGGCAATCCTGGCCTTCACCGACTGTAGGAAGAAGGTGAAGACCCAGTACCTAGAGGTGGACGTGACAACGGTCACCTTTGGGGAACAAGAGGAAGGAGTGGAGGAGGATGGTGAGAGTCTCTGTGCTGACTTCCGGCCTCAGATTACTCTAAGGTGGGAGCGTGATGCAGAGGGGCGCACCATTTTTCCTCCATCCTTCGACGCTGAGTTGGTGGCCATGGAGGAAGAAGGAGAAGAAGAAGAAGGAGCGCAAGGCGCTGGAGTTGAGAATCAGGCCGCAATGACCGAAGTGCAGCCTCCCGAAGTGCATCCAGTCTCCTCTGACGAGGTGCAGCAGCTGGCTCCTCCTGAAGCAGAAGTGCCACCCCTTCCTTCTGGAGACGAGCCACCTCCACCACCTCTTCCCGCTGAGGAGCAGCCTCCTCCCTCAGCAGATTTAGCTTAGGAGTTTTTGCTTTATTTGTTGTAAAAATATTTTTGTAATTGATTGTTTATGAATTTATAAAATTTGTGAAGTTATTTGTGACTTGCACATTTTAATATTTGTTTGCTGTTTTCTGTTTCAAGCAAATCACTTGGGGTGAAACGAGTTGTCTTTATCCAACGCAAGGATCTGACTTCGGACATCATAAAATGAACAGTCAAGGGAATTGGCTCTGGATAGGCATGAGACGGACCGCAAGTAGACAAATGAGAAATGATGAAGTAAAGCACTTCAAAAGTAAAATGTAACTGATTAACCAAATCGTTATCCTAAGGGATAAGTCATAATGAGCTAACTTCAAAAATAATTGAACCCCACTTCCAACACATAGAAGGGTAGAAAGAACTGAATCACTTCAAATGTGAAGTGACACCCATTATTGAGATAAATGAATTGAGTTCAGACACACATCGAGCAAATAGAATAACAACAAATATAAAAATGAGACAAAGTTTACTAGAAAGAGATGCATTAAGGGTAAAATTTCTTCAAATTATTGACATTCCAGACTCTGGGAACCCGGTTGCCTTCAGTGTCCCGTAGGATATAGGCACCTTGGTGCGGCACTTCGGCAACAGTGTAGGGGCCTTCCCAGTTTGGTGCCAACTTGCCGAATCGAGTTTCGAACCCCATTAGACCAGCTTTCCTGAGGACAAGGTCTCCTACTTTGAATGTTCGGGGTCGAACTCGTTTGTTGTAGAAGTTTGCTATTTTCTACTTGTAGACTAGAGTTCGAAGTCGTGCTTCTTCTCTAACGTCATCAAGCAGATCAAGGTTCTCCTGAAGCAGTTGTCCATTTCGTCCTTCATCGAAATGGGTGACTCTGAAGCTTGGAACTCCTATCTCGATAGGAATGACTGCTTCGGTACCAAAGGCCAGATGATAGGGTGTTTCACCTATTTCAATTAATTATAACTTTAGGATGCGCTTTACACGTTATATATATTTGCTCTAAGGTAAAGCCGTAGCAGAAGAAGTAAAGCAATGTAAAAATGAATCAAATAGACCAGGTTTGAAACGATACCTGTGGCAGTTCGACTCGTGGTTCTGTATGCTCAGAGGACGTTGTTGAGCTCGTCTGCCCATTTGGCCTTGTGCTGTTCCAATCTTGGCTTTATACCTTCTAAAATGCATTTGTTAACAGATTCGACCATGCCGTTGGACTCTGGATGATAAACCGAGGTGAACTGCAGTTTAATCCCGTAGCTGGAACAGAAATCTCGAAAAGAGGTGCAGTTAAATTGAGTTCCATTATCAGCCACAATCTGATTCGGGATCCCATATCTGCAGATGATTGAGTTGAAAACAAAGTCTTCGACCTTCTTGGAGGTGAGACTGGATAATGCCCGAACTTCAACCCATTTTGTGAAATAATCTACACCAACAATGAGGTGGGTTACACCTCGTACCCCCTTCATAAATGGGCCTAAAAGGTCAAGACCCCATTGAGTGAATGGCCAAGGTGCCACCAACGTAGTGAGCTCTTCTGCAGGCTGGTGAATTAGATGTGCAACGAACTGACACTTCTGACACCTCTGTACAAACTGGATGGCATCCTTATACATGTTGGGCCAATAATAACCTTGTCTAAGGACTTTATGGGCCAAAGTTCAAGCACCTACGTGACTTCCGCAGACGCCTTCATGCACCTCCCGAAGTGCGTATTCAGCCTCGTAAGGGGTGAGGCAGCGGAGCAGAGGGAGTGAGAAAGATCTCTTGTAGAGAACATCATTAACAAGGGTGTACCGAGATGCCTTCTTCCTCAACCTCATCTCTTCTTGTTTATCCGCGGGCACTGTGCCATCTCGCAGAAACGAGATGATTGGATCTGTCCAGCTTGATGAGCTAGGATCTGTGCTGACCTCCATCATTTGTGGTTTCAAGAAGATAGGCTCGTCCAGAATTTCTACAAAGACCGACCTGGAGCTTTGGTTGCCATCGGAAGCAAACTTGGAGAGAGAGTCTACTTGCTCATTTTCAGCTCGAGGTATTTTGCTTAAATGGAATTTCTGGAATTTGGATTTCAGTTCGGCCACCAGAGTTGCATACTTCGTCATAATAGGATCAACCACTTCACAGACTGAGTTAACCTGATTGACTACTAGCTGTGAATCACTGTATATTTGTATCACTGCAACCTTCAATTCTGTCGCCAGCTGTAAGCCGAGCAGCAGAGCTTCGTATTCGGCCATATTGTTGGTGGCGTCAAAATTAAATTTTAAAGCGTGTTCACTTCGGTACCCATCTGGGCCAAGTAGGATTGCACCAGCGCCAGAACCTTTGTTACTTGATGTGCCATCAACATACAGAATCCAGCTGTCCACCTCGGACGGGGAATCAGAGTGAGCCGAGGTGCATTCCACTATGAAGTCAGCGAGAGCCTGAGCTCGGATTGCTGACCTCTGCTGAAATGTGATCTCGAATTCTCCTAGTTCAACTGCCCATTTGATCAATCTCCCCAAACATTCTGGCTTCTGCAAAATTTGTCTAAGGGGCTGGTCTGTGAGGACTATGATTGGGTGTGATTGGAAATACGGTCTCAATTTCCTGGCCGAAGTGACAACTGCTAAGGCTGCTTTCTCAACAATGGAATATCTGACTTCAGCTCCATGCAACACGCTACTGATGTAGTACACTGGCTTCTGTTGCTTTCCCTCTTCCCTTGCTAACACAGAATTGATAGCCTCATTTGATATGTCGAGGTACAAGTAAAGGATTTCTCCATCCTCAGCCTTTGTCAGCAAAGGAGGCGAGCTAAGATAAGACTTTAGCTCGTCGAATGCATCTTGACATTCTGAATTCCATGTAAACTTCTTTTGTTTGCCAGATTCATCCTTCTGAGCTGCCAATCTCATAATCTTAAAGAACGGCAGGCACTTGTCTGCGGATTTCGAAATGAATCTATGAAGGGCTGCTACTCTCCCCGTCAACCTCTGTACATCTTTCACTGACTTCGGTGGTTCCATCTCGGCCACTTCTTTGATCTTCTCAGGGTTGACCTCAATCCCCCTTCTGGACACCATGAAGTCTAGAAACTTTCCCGACTCCACACCGAAAATACATTTTGCCGGATTTAATCTCATTCTATTCTTTCTGAGGTTGTTAAATGTTTCCTCGAGGTCGGTCAAGTGATTTTCAGCCTTCAAACTCTTCACCACTATGTCATCAATATAAACTTCCAGATTCCTGCCTATTTGAGCTCGGAATACGATGGTAACCATCTTCTGGTAAGTGGCGCCCGCGTTCTTCAAGCCGAAGGGCATCATCACGTAGCAATAGATTTCATCGCCGGCATAGGACGAAGTTTTCTCTTCGTCTTCTGGAGCCATTGGCACTTGGTGATATCCTGAATATGCATCCAAGAGACTCAATCTCTCATTTCCCAAAGCTGCCTCAACCAGCTTATCAATGTTTGGCATTGGGTAACAGTCCTTTAGACATGCATCGTTGAGGTTAGTGTAATCGATGCACATTCGCCATTTACCGTTTGCTTTTTTCACCAGCACCGGATTGGCGACCCACTCACAGTAATCTACCCGTCTGACAAAACCGGCTTGTAGGAGCTTCTCGACTTCTTCTTTAATAACATTTAACCTCTCCCCTCCGAAGAGGCGCCGCTTTTGAGCCACTGGTTTCTTGAGTGGATTGGTGCTGAGTTTATGTTGAGAAACCGAAGTGGGAATTTCCGGCATATCTGTTGAAGTCCATGCAAAAACATCTTTGTTGGCCCGGAGGAAAGCTATTAGCTCTGCTCGTTCCTCTGGGTTCAACTTAGTTCTAATTTGCGTTGTTCGGCTCGGATCTCTGTCATCAATCTGCACCTCTTCAACATCTTCAACTGGGGCAGCTCTGGTTTCATCTTCTGGGCGATTATCTATGATCTCAACTCCCATGACTTGCTGATTGTCAGAAATCTATTGGGGAACGGCTTCAGGTATCTGGTCTTTGCCTTTCTTAGGTTGTGTTACGGAAGTGATATAGCAATGTCTGGCCACCTCTTGGTTTCCTCGCAGTGTTGCTATTCCCATGGGAGTGGGGAACTTCATGCAGAGGTGAGACTGGGAAACCACGGCTCGGATTTCAGTCAGCGTGGGTCGGCCAATAACAACATTGAAGGAGGACGCCATCTTAACCACTAGAAACCGGACAGAAGGAGTCACATAGGTTCGGCCGCTCCCAAATGCAACATTCATGGTTAGGACACCTTCAACTGGAACTGGCTGGTTATTGAAACCATAGATGGGACCATCATACCTCTGCAATAATGCCGAGTCTAGTCCAAGACTCTCAAAACAGTGGAAATACATGATGTCTGATGCGCTTCCGGTGTCAACAAGGACACGCTGCACCTCACAATTGTTGATCCTGACAGAAGTGACTAGAGGGTCATTGTGAGGTGTGATAACTGTTTCGAGATCAGCAGATGTGAAAGTGATGGGCTGATTCTTCCACTCAGCATCATCAAACTTTCGCTTCTGAGCTCGGTTCTGATGCTTAACCTCTCTGACATACAACTTTCGCTGCTTAGAACTCAGACCACCGGCTTCTAGGCCTCCCGTGATCATGTGTATGATCCTAGCTGGTGGTGGGAGCGAGGGTGGGGCTTGCTGATATCCCACGCCTTGCCGATTTGGGGGATTGCGGACTCCTTGATACTGTGGCCCCTATTCTCTGACAAACCTTGGCTGTTCAGTTCTCTGAATGTACTCATTTAACAATCCCTTCTGGGCAAGACTTTCCAGTTCGGACCTCAAACTGTTGCATTGCTCTGTTGTATGACCGTGATCTTGATGGAAATCACAATATTTAGTATGATCTCGGCTAGCAGGGGCAGTTTTCATCGGACCAGGACGCCTTAGATCCATCTTGTTCTTAATCTGCATAAAGATCTGCGACCTCGGCAAGTTAAATGGAGTCCAAGTAACAGGAGGTTTACCTGCAGGTTGTTGCGGAGGTGCTGAATTCGGCCTTCCGAACCTCGGAGTGGAAGTCGGCATCGGACCTCGGTTCTGTGTTGTCTTCAACCGCTTTCGGTTCGGATTCTCATCCCTCCAGTCCGGGTGCTGGTTCTTAATAGGGGCTAGGTTCTGCGACAGGGCATATTCCTCAGCAGTGTTGAATTTCAGTGATCTATCATTTACCTCGCTGAAGGTAGTGGCCGGATGTTTAAGCAGGCTATCCCTGAATCTCTCATGGCTGAGACCTGAGATTACGGCTGTAATTCCCACAGCCTGGTCGAAGGAATTAACCTCTAATACTGCATCATTAAATCTACTCATAAAAGTCTTCAAAGACTCTCCGTCTCTCTGCCTAACTCACATTAGCTCGGAAGTAGTTTTCCTGATCAACCTTCTACTGGAAAACTTGGTGGCAAAAACAGATGCCATTTTTGTATAAGAGCTGATTGACCTCGGAGGTAGATTGTAGTACCAGGTTCGTGCATTACCTCGGAGAGTGGAGGGAAAGATTTTGCACATCAACGCATCAGAGGCGTTCTGGGCTTGCATGCAAGAGTAGAAAGCATGGAGATGATCATCGGGGTCCTTCGTCCCATCATACGTTTCGAGTTGTGGTATCCTGAAGCCAGCGGGGTAGGGTTCCAATGTAATGTTGGTGTTCAGGGGATGGGGTATAGAGTTAGCAGCATGATGTGGGGGTGGGGCACCTCGCTGTTCGGCCACTAGCTTTTCTAAGCTGTCTAGACGTCGAGTGACATTATCATGGAGGGGTTGTTGAACTGGTGCGATGTGAGATTGGCCTTGAGATTCACTAACAGCAGAAGCATGCTGAACTGGCTCAGGATTTTGTTGTGGAGCGAGGGTTGTGGAACAGGATTAAGTAGGTTGATGAGTGGATCGCCAGGATTGTTCCGGGCTAATAGCTGAGCCAGCACTAGCTGAAAGACACCAAACTGTTGTTGCATGGTAGCGAGCTGAGTTGCGACTACGTCTTGGTTAGCAGTAAAGGCTGAGTGGTGAGCCGAATTGTGTGGCTGATTTTCATCTCCTCCTTCTTCATGGTCAACATGCGGGAGTGTATTCGGAATTGGGGGTGGGGGATGAGGGGGAAAGTTGCTGGGGATCTGACCTCGTCCAAGAGGCTGAGATGAATTTCCACCTCGGACTGACCTAGTTTTAACCATGATAAGAGCAACAAGGGAGCTTTCAGTGCGAATTCCCATAGACGGCGCCAAAATGTAACTGCACCAAACCAGAAGTCCTTCTTCAGTCCGTATCTGCACCCTGGATTGACCTGCAAAGCCCCGAGGTGGATCCTCAGGGTAGACACTCCGATGCTTAAGTTAGTAATAATCGGGCCTACCTTTAGAGCGGAGAAACAAGGAGCTTAGGGTTGGTTTCAATTACCTTTTGGCGCGGCCCTTGAGGGGTATTTATATGTTCCCATGAAGAAACCACGCGGCATGCCAAGCAAAATATTCGGGATCTGATGTGTATCTCCAGGCAGTTATTTCGTGATTTGATGCGTATCTCCAAGCAGTTATTTTGGGACCCGGAGATTGAGCCAAGCAAGATATTCGGGATTTGATGTGAGGATGTCCATCGTAACTGCTATGCTGCTGTTCGAGCGGGAAGCTCTGGATTTATTCCTTACTTCGGTTGTAAAAGAATTACTGCCGTACATCCGAGGTTGAGCACCTCGGACTTGCCCTTACACATGCCTGATTACTAGGAAATGATATGAGGACAACTATTTTGTCTCATCATTTTGTATAATTTAATGTAAGCAGTTGACATGATTTCTACATTAAATTATTATTATTAAAAAAAAAAGGAAAATGTAGCTTCTTTCGGTCCCTGCTTCTCCTAGTCTCTGGCCCAAAAACACTCATTTGCTAGTGCGGGAATTCAATAGTCCTTCCTTCTTCGATCAAGCTAAATGGGTGAAGATGAAAAAAAAAACAATGGGGATTTTAGTAATCTACCAATGCAAGATTGTGAATGGGATTTCAATCCTTCCTTCTCCGTCTCCTCATCTCCCCTTATTTCAACACTTCTTCTTTTTTGGCACGGGAATTCAATCATTCCTTCGATCAAGCTAAATGGGTGAATAAGTCATCAATAAAATTAATGAATTATCTTCTCCATTCAACTTTAGTTTCTCTTATTGAACTTTTTGAATTTGATTTTTTTTTTTAAATTTAACAATGTATATAAATAATAATTAAATTTTTTTTCTTACATAATTTTTGTTGATTAGTTTCATTTAATAAAAAAATTAATT
>BPVZ01000071.1:241576-252183 GCA_020521535.1 Rubroshorea leprosula | reverse complement strand
TTTTTTTTTTTTTCTCATTTTTCATTCATTTACAAAATCACCTAATATTACCTTTTCTCTTTCGGCCCAAACATGACTAGGGTGCATTTGGCCTACTGTTATGTAATTGGTTAAACTTGGCAAAATAACTGAAGTTGAATTTGATATTGCTCTTCTACAGGTCCTGCATCCACTATCCATGAGACCAGCTATGGAGGGTGATATTCCTGTCAAGGTTAAGAATTCTTACAACCCTACAGCACAAGGAACTCTTATCACAAGAGAGAGATATGAGTAAGGTTTTTAATAGCTGATTGTTTGCATAATGCGATGTAAAGGAATCCACTCTACATTAATGGTTCTTTTCCTTGTGGCAGTCAGTGCTTACTAGCATTGTTTTGAAAAGGAATGTTACAATGTTGGATTATTGTCAGCACTTGCATGCTTGGTCAGTATGGCTTCCCTGCAAATGTCAGAAAGGATGTGTTCTAGTTCCGCCCTTATCTTCTTGGTCAGTAGCTGAATTGATGTGTATGTTTTCATCCATGCAGGTATTTTCAATCTTTGAAGATCTGGGCATCTCAGTGGATGTTGTAGCAACCAATAAAGTTGGTATTTCCTTTTTCTTCTATTTTTTAAAATTTATTTGATTTACTAGGATATTTTGTTGGCTGTGGACTAATTTATTTCTCCATTGGTTGCTATTGATTTGAAATCAGTTGAAAAGTTTCTGTGCGATGTCCTTGCCGCACAGAAGGAGCTGAAGGTGATAGAGTAGATGGAACAGAAGAGATGCTGCCCAGATTTGGTTGAGAACAGCAGGTGGTTGTTGAAGATGCTAAAATTTCTCTCAGAGGAGTCCAGATCAATCAAAGAGCTAAAGTTAAGAGCCTTTTTCTCTTTTTGATTATCTTTTAACAATTTATTTGATTCCTATGATATTTTTGTTGGCTGTGATTTATTTATTTCTCTTGGTTAGTAGTGATCACTCACGATAACATGACCACTAAGATTGTATCCAATGTTGGACCTTCTGAAGTTAGGTAAGCAGAAGTCAAATAGTTTCAAGTCCATGTATAATATCTTTAACCGAAAAAAAATTAATGCTCAATTTACTTCAGTGCAGGATAGCTGAAGGTGTTTTACAAGAACACAGGAATGATTAAAGCTGATGGGCCTAGATGGCAATTCATCACAGCTGCCATCAAGACCTCATTAAGGTGAGCATTAACAATTTAATGTAATTCTTAAACTATGTGGTACAAAATTATGGTGACAAGTTACTGATGCTGACCCATAATAATCTGAAGTCATATACAGGGAATGCCTTCAATCTGGAGAGTGTTAATTGCTTCTGAAAATCAGCAAGAACTAGCAAATCTTCTGTTAGGTTAACATAAAAAGGTTATAATCTTAAATGCATATTGATAATAGTGGCCATATAATAAGGTTTCACTCTATGGTGCATTTAGATTATGTTGGAGGATTGGTTCTTGATTTTTACTGCATTTCTTTGTAGTCTATTATTTGTAACTTTGCCCAACTTATTAAGTACAACTTGCAGTTCGAATTAGAAATTCATTATTAAGCATTCATTGTTGACTGCATAGAATTATTTAAATTTTTACAACTTTTGTTAAGAGTGCGGGGATGCTACCCTTGAGAAAGAACTGGTTGTGGGTGAGGTTTAGAAGGTAGAGCAAGAAAACCTTAAGAAGCTTAAAGAAACTAGAGAAAGAGCTAAGAAGGGCTCGGCAAAAATATCTTTGGGTCTGGGGGTTCCTAATTTCCATTCTCCAACATGAGTTGAGTGATTTGGGTAGTGGTTGCGTGTAGTTAAAGTAGCTTAAAGTTGCACTACGTTGTTCAAAATAAAAAACGCTTTGGAGATATACTAGAATCTTTAAGAAAAACTATGCATAGGACCTAGCTACTATAAATTTTGAAATGAAAATAATGAAACAAATGCCACTTCTGAAAGATAGATTAGGTGGTGTTAAACTTGAGGTAAAATGGTGTTAATTTAACTGTGGTTAAAGGCAAGGTAATTCTATGGTTTGCCAACTGCTTGCTCTCTCCACAAAGTATCATATAAATGTCTCAGCATTCTATGAGTAATTACAAATGTAAATCTTTTATTTTTAAACTGGAATATGGAAATAGTGTTATAATAGGTGAGATTAGAATGATGATTTGGCATGGCAAAAAAAGGGGAATAATGATATGGCATAATGACACCAAATGTTTTGAAGTTTCCTATATCAAACTATTTACTGTTAATTGATTGTGCTGTGACTACTCTTGCCTCTTGCGGGTATTTGGCAAGCAGGAAGCTAATATTGGACAATTACATGGCTCCTACTATATTAGGAATAAAAAGAAATTTGAACTTCTAATAAGGTCATGTGTTTATTGCAGATAGTTTATTACTACCATAACATTCAAGGATCTCATTACCTATATAGTTTTCGGTGTTTGGATGAAATTTTTTCTTTTACTGTTTGGTGGGTAAAATATATAAATTTTAATTGATTAAAAGAAACTTATCTAATTTGATGTTTATTTTCTTCTGCAAGTAGGGGCACATTTTTAATTAAATATATAAATAGATTAGTCAAAAGCACTTGAATGGTAAATGAAGAATGCTAACATGATGCAAATATTACTTTGGTAAATGATGATGCATACATGCCTACTTTTTGCAAACAACACTTTCAGTCGCAGGCAACTTAGAATTCCAAACAAGGGCCACTCCCGCATGTTCAGATGCTACTCTCCTTTGGGTGGATCAAGAGCATAGTGCAAGTCTAGACAACATGTGGACTATTAAATCCCATTGCGCTGGCCTTCTCCAAACGTTGGGTATTAACAAAAGGAAGGCCTGTAAATAATATTTTATTTTCGCTATTAATAATGTGGGTTCAATTGTGATATGTAGTATTCTATATACATGTAAAAAACTCATATATATATACATATATATATATATAAGACATAAAAGACTTGAAGAAACTAATATTAGAATTCAAGAGTAAATGTCATTTATATATATATATATATTTATAAGATCGCCCAAATTAAAACATTATTATAAAGAGATTTTTACATATTATTTGAGAGATTAAAAAAAAAAACTAGTTTATCAGAGAAAGTAACTGCCCGCATGTAGCGCGGTTGAAATCTTAAGAGAACAAAACTAGTTCTACTGTGAAAACCTACACCAGTTTTCGAAACTTCAACTATTACAAAAATTTTTTTTTTTTGTTTTTTTGAATTCCATAGATATTTTGTCTTTTAATTGTTTGGTATCTTTATAAATCTACTTCCTATTTGCTATTTTTCTTATCCATGAACAAAGTTCATACTAACTTCTTTTCTATTTATTTATTATTATTATTTTTTTTTTTGGTTTTTGGAGGTAGAAAGTTCTTATCATCTTTGTTGGACTAAAAATATGCCTAATGCACTGTCTGCTTTGTGTTAAAAATTAAAAGGAAAATTTTACAGGAAAGTACTGTAGATTTTCCTAATATCCTTAAGGGTCAAAGTCAAAGACAATTCTTTTAAATGCTAATATACTTATTATATAAGTATGTCATTAAAATAATTAAGAAAAATTTGTTCTTAAAATATGGTTAATAAAATATTAGTGTTTTTATTGTCCAACCTATAAAAATGAAATTATATATATCATAACAAGAAAGAGAATAATAACACATCCTTCATATAATGCTTTTTTTTTTTAAATATAAACCTTATGAATACATAAAATCAAAATACAAATAAGCATTTTTTTTTATGGCAAAATATGATTGAAAAGTAATATAAACTTTAAATATAAGTGATATTAACATTTTATAACTAAATATATTAAAAAATATTTAAAAAATAAAAATAACACAAATGATATTAGTAACAGCCTAAGAGAAAATGATTGAAAAACTGCACGTAGTGCAGGCCAACCACTTGTTATTAATAACGCTTTCAAGATAGCCTTGATGGGCTTAGGTGGCCCAAAACGGCAAGCATTGAAGACGTTTTGATGGTTTGTGCTTCTGCTGTTCTGCGTTCTTATGCTATTGAAAAACTGCAAGAAAATACCCCACGATGGCTCGATCAATTTCTGCTTCCGCCAACTATTTCCTGCTTAGGTTTGTGCCCATGATTTGCTGGGTTTGCTTTCTGAAAATAAGAGGTAAAGAGTTGCAAGCTATTTCCGCTCAGAATTTGCTGGGTTGGTTCTTAATTGTTTTCATCTTCATTTTTTATTTTCATAACGGAGATTCCGCCACGGGCAATGAAGATTTTGTGCTTGATTCCATGTTCTGTGACTCTAATTTAAGGCTCATACCAAACCTAAAGGATGGAGAAGAGGAAATTTACACAAGTGATGCCTTTGCTATTCTTCTGCTGTAAAGTCCAAATCGAAGAATCCCACTGGCGTCGGCAATCTCATTCGTTTCGGAGGAGCGGGTTCTGAAGCAAGCATCCATTTGGATCATTGATGTCCAAGCCGAGGGTGTTATCACTCGGAGGAATGAAGGTGGCACCTTTCTCATGCACACCAACTGTTCCACACGTGGCCAGTGTGAGTTATAATGGTTTTGTTACAAGGAATATATACTGGGAATTAGTAGTTGATTTAAGATTATGTGTAAATCTCAGGATAAGGATTTTTTTACATAATTTATGTTTCTCATCTAGCAAGAATTTAATTTAGTTTGTAAATTTAATTCCCTTCTAAATGAATTCTTCCTGTGTGTGCAGTGAACTAGGTATGAGGAGTTAGGACTACTCCAATTATAAATTTTATTTGCCAGCTTTCATATGAAAATTTGTGGTCAAATTTACCAAGCAAAAAATTAAGGGAAACCGAAGACAACATGAACACATGGAAAAAGCACTCAGTGGCAGGTAATCAGATTTGGGATTTAATAGATTCAATTCCAGATATGATTTCTCTTCATAATCTTATTTGATGATGTTGGCATATATTTTCATAGAAAGAACGATTGAAAGAACAATCAAAACCCAAGGCCCATATGAAGAACTTTCTCTTTTTTTGAACTGTTAAAAGTTTAAATATCTTGCTTTTCATGTGCAATTTCTTGCAAGGGAATCTGTTTTGGTGCATTGTTGTAATGTATTTGCACTTAATTTGTTACTTCTTTTTATCAAAATGAAAAAAAAAAAAAAAAATCTGTTTTGACTTTTATTTAAAACCTGTGAGATTGCACATTTGTTCAAGCAACATAACCAGCTCTTTTCATGACTTTGGTAGCAAACTTAGTTAAATGTTGCTACTAAGTTTTGTTTTTATTTTTTGTATATAGAGACTAAAACCTAATTTAATTTTTAATTTTTTTATCTTTTCTTAGTGATATGAGCTTGAATTGCCTTAGTTAAAGTGTTGAGAATTTGAATTATTAAATTTTGTAGAGAATAGATGATTATAAACCAATTTTACCGATCATCTTTCTTGATTTTAGACAATTTAAAAGGGTAACTTAGTTGTTGAAACATGTCATGTTGAAGAAGCTCAAACAACATGTCATGTTAAAGAAACTTAGAGATGCATAGGTTAAACAGCTTAGGCGTAGAAGCCTCCTGCCAATAAATAAGAGGCAGAAGCCTCTCATCAGGAAGACAGAATAGGTGGTTAAACTTGAGGGAAAATGATGTTTATACAATTGCTAGTAAAGGCAAGGCAATTCTATTGTTTCTAATCTACTTGCTTTATTTATAAGTTATCTTATAACTTAAAGCTTTTACAAATATTTATAAAAGTAAATCTTTTATTTTTAAACTGGGGCAATGGAATAGTTTCTTAAGTAAATTTTTTTATTTATTTAGCATTTCTTTTTGTTGAGGGTTACCATGGTGACACATCGTAACTTTCATTTGCAGAGATGTTGATGAGGAAGCGAGGAATTTGGTTGAAGCTCGTACCATGTATAATTATATCCTTATGAAGTATATCTGAAGCCTCTTATTCATTTTATAGTCTTAGATTTTAAATTAACAATATGTTAAGAAAAGGATGACACACTGAGCTGTTAAACCTCTGAATCTTGCTATACCTTAGGATTTGTATTAACTTACCAGCCTGTTAATAAGAAAATATTAATTACAATAACCAAGAATATTTGTCTAAATATATTTATCAATGTCTTTATAGTTTTAACATGCTACTTTTTACTATATACATATACACACACACAATACCTATTAAAGGTGCTTCCAATAATGACCCAGACCCATCAGTCCTTACAGCCCTTAATATTTTCATTATGTTTTTGTATTCTTTCACCAAAAAACATTCCTCACCATATTATCACTAATGCTTGAAAGCTTTTCATGACATGTGGCTGGTAACTGCAGGGAACTTCTCAATGTGGATGTTATTCCAACTAAAAAGAAGTTTCGAAAAGGAACAATTTTGGTTTCCTTTTCATTATAAATTATAGATAGACTAGCCATTTTGTACAAAGCTTGGTAATCGAGGCCGGGATCCCCAAGTCATGGCTCCTCTGTGCCTTTCAGAGACATGGGCAGCAATGGAGGGCTTATATGCATCTGGTCAAGCACATGCTATTGGGGTCAGCAACTTCTCATCCAAGAAGCCATGGGCTTATAACAGTATTCTTTTATACTGTTATGCAGTTTTTTTGTTTCTTTACTCATGTTACAAATGTAAAATCAATGTAGTTCTGCCTCTAAAAAGTCTAATAGACCTTTGAATTTTGAAGTTTTATTTTGCTTCAATGACATCTGCAGGTTGGTCTTTGCATTTTTTGCTTTCTAGAGAAAAGATATTCACATGATTCCTTTTCCTTGCTTTTTATTGTCTACAGTCATAGGAGCTATAATATTTTTGAGGGATTGAAAAATAAGTAGAAACATAAATACTGCTTCTATGTTTGGCATTTCTCAACATGACTTCCCATTGTTGTTTGTCAAGTGTTAATGAATATTTTTTTATCATTGTATTTTAATTTTACAGCAAGTTGCCTCTTGGGTTTTTTTTTTTTGGGTTTTGCATTCATTATATATTAATGTGTTTTTGCCTCATTTTTCTCCTTTCAATTTCAGTAGATTTAAAGTTTTGCTAGAATTTCTGCACATGCTGTTTAGCCAAATGATACATTGGGACAGGAAGAGACCAAAGCTTCACATTGTGAAGATTGACAGAACTACCAATCAAAAGTTTCTTTAATATGCTTCATATTTCTTAGAAGAAATAGCCAAGGGAGTTCTTTGGGAGAAACAAGATCACATAAATTCTCTCTGAGTTGATCATGTTTGCATTTCTTCTCAAATTTGATGAAGAAGCGGTTGGTTTTTGAAGTTAAAGAATTTGCAACTGTTTTTGGAGGACAGTTTCTTTCAGCAACCTAGGCATGGTGAGCACAGCTAATATTTGCTGGGAGTGAGTACGCATGATGAGCATAGCTAATATTTCAACCTTTTCGCATTTGGCCATTTTAATCTTCCTGCGCCCTTTTTAATATTTATAATTAATTTTTTCCTTCAAGCATATGAAGTATGGTTGGGTGAAGGATATGATTGTTTGTAATATCAGGTTTATTTGGAAAAATTAGACTGATATGAAGGGGAATTCATCTTCACAAAGATTATTACTAAAAACTTTCAAGAATATTTTAAAATTATGTTATTCAAAATCCTTTGGTTCAATGTTTTAGGTGGATTAGTCTTTAAGGGGGTAATATGATTTTTGGTTTCTATCTCATATGTGATAATAGAATTTGCATTTTGTATGCTATAATTTTTCTAGTATTTTAACATGATAATCCAACCATGTATGGTTTTTGATTTATTTTTGAAAGTTATAATTAATTTTAGTTTTGCACTTTAATTTTTTATTAATCAAAAAATTATATCTTATCCATTTAGTAATAGTGTTGTGAAATAATTATCTATGACTATGGAGGACATCACCATAAAAACTAGAATGTAAAAGAGATTACAAGAGTGTTTTTCTTACACTTTGTAGGTTTTGTCAATTTGGGATTGTGAATAGTTAGTATTATTAACCTCGCATCTTTTCCTTAATATGACTATTTTAAGGATAACTATTATAAAAAAATGATTTAGGAAATTTTTTTTTATTTTGTAGAATTTTATATGTTATTTAAATAATTAATTATTTTTATTTATTTGATATTTTTAATATTAAATATATTTATTTATTTAATGACATGTAAAAATTATATAGAAAAGTGACATAAAAAAATTATCTCTATATTATTACCATTAAAATTAACTTTATGTTATAAATTTCTTTTAAAAAATTAAATATGTATAATTATTTTATTTATATTTAAAATAAAATATTCAATTGAATCATTGAAAGCCCTGCGTAGCCGAGTATCAATTCGTTATTGTAGATAAGGAAGAAGAATGGGGAATCGAAAATGGAGAAAATTGGGAGAGGATTTGAGTGATCGGCAGACGTCTGTGGAGAGAATTGAGAAGTATTAATGGGCCCGCTTGGTTAGATGGGTTTTTATTGGAAAGAAATTAGGGAATCGATGATAGAGAGACAGATAGGTATCACTCAAAGAGTCTTTCAATCCTCTATGTTCATCACTTTTCTGCCATTGCTTGCAAGTTTCTTTGTTTGCATTTGCTTGACTACATTTGTCAAGTAAATGTGAAAATTGACATACAATAAATATGAAGCTTGCAAGTTTCTTTGTTTGCATTTGCTTGACTACATTTGTCAAGTAAATGTGGAAATTGACATGCAATAAACATGATGCATGTACATGCCAATATGTAATATAAGAGTGGAAGAATTTCAAAGTAGGAATTAATTTTTAGATAATTTAAATCCATGAATGAGATATAAAAATTTCAAATTAAAAAAGTAGTACGAAAATATTTACATTTTAATAGATAAGAATTTCTTTCTTAAATCCTCTATAATTACTTATGGTTTCTCAATTACATTTTTATGAAAAAAATTCTTGCAACCAAGGTCTAGGGCTAATTGGTAAGCTCATCACAATCAATTCAATTGCTTCCTCACTAATATCTCACAAATCAGTTTTGCTTTTAACTTTATTTGTTGTAGCATAAAATTAATAAATCATATTTACTTGAAAAGTCAACTTGTGAAGTTTAATTTTATTATTTAATCTTCCTTATTTAGATTATGGATGAATAGATCCTACACTTTTTATTAATCTATTCTCTTTACCATCACTATTTTAATTCTCATAGCAATATATATGAAAGTTGACCTAAAATAAATATGGTGCATATGTGTGCCAATCTTTAATATGAGTCAAAGAAATTTTAAAGTAGGAGCCAATTTTTGGACAAAATAACAGACCATTGATGAAGTAATTTTACTCTAAGTCTTTTTTCACAAAGAATAAAAACCATATAAAATCTATTGAAAATCACATAATCCTTGCACATAGTAATAAAATTAAAGCTAATATAATAAATATAAGCATATAAAATGCTTCTCATCAACCACGAATGAGATAGTAGTAAAAATTTGATTTTATATAATGCCTATATAGCAAATTATTGATAAATTGTAATCTTTATGCTATTAATATATCTTTGGTGAGCCTTCATTAGAGAAAGTATATAAAAATGATAGTAAATTCTATTGTTATATAAATAGTAAATATCTTAAAAATATAATAATTTAAGATTTATATTGATTGCCTATGGTAAAATCAAATGCTTTAATATATCGTATCTTGATAAATTTTATTTTAGATTGTTATTTTTTAAAATTAGTTTTAATGAAAAATTCTTCTCTTTTTTGGTTTAAATAATTTTAGAATTAGTTACTTTTTGTACTTAATTAATTTTAATTTTTGTAGATTCAACACTTTTCTTATTACTTTATTTCTTTATTACTTAAGTGACTAATACACTTGTTAGTAAATTTTAGCGCATCAATTTTTCTTAGGATAATGTACCATGAATCTTATCTATTTGTTTCTTGCAAAGTTCTAGTGAAATTGAAAATTAATATAAAGCATTGATACATACATCACTTTCTAATCACAATAGTAGTTCATATGCAAACATCATCTATAACAAGCGTGATGTAATTAATATTAATTAAAACCCCAAAAGGAAAAAAAAGGGTTGTTTTACAACTTGAACACCAAGGCATTAATGAAGACTTGAATCAAGTTGTAAAACACCAAGGCGTTGATGAAGACTTGAATCATAATACCATGACCAAGACTCAGTCAAGTCTTTCATTAATGTGAAAACTTGTCTTGTCAGATAGATCAAATCAAAACAATGAATATAGAAAAAATAAAGGAGATTATTTTCTCATGAGTTACATTTGCAAAGAGCGAAAGACTTGGGTGTTAAAACCCCAATTTGGTCCTCTATTTTGATAAAAAAAAAGTCTTTTTTTTTTTAATTTCTCTACTAAAAATACTTTTTTTTGGTCTTTAAAATTTAAATTTTGACCCATTTTTAGTTCATTCATTAAGTTTTGATATTAGAGGGTAGAAATTTCAAAAGAAAGAGATTATTTTCTCATGAGTTACATTTGCAAAGAGCGAAAGACTTGGGTGTTAAAACCCCAATTTGGTCCTCTATTTTGATAAAAAAAAAGTCTT
>BPVZ01000071.1:100583-116520 GCA_020521535.1 Rubroshorea leprosula | reverse complement strand
AGGTTTCGTGGGGAAAGAGAAGGGAAAGGGAAAGGGGAAGGAGGAAGGGAAAGGGAAAGGAGAAGGAGAAAGAAAAAAGAAAAAAAAATTTAAAATTTTATTTTTTTATAATATTTTTTTATATTATTATTTTTTCCACGTCATCACTTTTTGACTATATTATCTTCCACGTGGATTATTATATGACATGTCATCGTGTTTCTGTTAGTTAACAGTACACATCACTGGATTTTTAACGGAAGGACCAAATCGAGGTAAAAATGGTAAACAGTAGGGACCAAATCAGGGATTTTTTTAGTTCAGGGATCAAATCGAAAGTCCGTATAATAGTTCAGGGACCAAAAAGGGGTTTTAACCTTAATAATTAATTAAGTTAATCAGTTTAATTTATGATTAATGAAATTAATTAATTTTAATTAAAATAAATTAATCATATTTATTTGATTTTAATTTGAGATTATTAGATTTATTTAATGATCTTAATTAAAGGTTAAAAAATACGATTAATCAATTTTAATTAATATTAAATTAATCATTTAACTAGACTAATGAGCATAATTAATTAACTTAAATCATTTAGTTTCTTTTAATTTCAGTCAAAGTCAAAATTATTATTTTTATTTTAATTTCACCCAAAAGTTTATAATTAAGCAATTTAGTCTACGGGTCTCAACTCTTTTCCAAATAAATCTTCCATGTTTTGAATTTAATCAAATCAGTCTTCCATGTTTCAAATTTAATCAAACTAGTCCCTTTAATTTTTATTTGTGCTTGTGGTGCATGCATGTCTTTGATTTTGTCCATCTCATTCAAAAAATTAAAAAAAAAAAGGTTTCAATTTGATTTATCCTTTTCTTAAGTTTACCTATTAAGACTCAAATATAAATATAATAAATAAGGTAAATTAAAACCTCAATGTTAAAATATGCAACCGTGTTTAAATGGAGGATTGTGAGGTGCGTGTATACCGTTCTTCACTCCTAACCGAACCCTCGAAACCCGATCTCTATGTAAACCTGTTTTTTAAGTGACCTGTCCCACCTTATAATTTGGACAAGTGGCGACTCATTTTCTTATATCTTTCACACTTAATGTAAAAATGTTAACTTAATGTTTTAAGTGTGGTCGTCAACAGCAATCTTTAGATTCTATGAGCTTGATGGTATAAGTTTTTATTCGAATCTTTTAATGTTGGGGTATTAGAGGGCTCCTCAATCTCCTAAGCTTTGGATGAATGTCAAAAAATGGCTCATGATTCTCTCTACAAGAGATTCTTGAGGTGTGATCACTTAAGCTAAAGTTTATTGTTTGGCTACAACTTACTATGATGTTGGGGTGCTATGGCAATGTAACTAACACCCAAAAGGCAGGGGGATAGTTATGTACTCACATATTTGTTGGCATCTTTCCTAGTTTGTTCTATTTTCTAGGCTACTTTGTAATTTAAGGCATACTTGTTGGCATTTGAGAATTATAAATTGATTTGTGTTTCTAAGTGAGGTAAAGTTGTATTGTACTACTTTTTCTTTTTAACTCAATACAAGATCTATAATCATTTTTCTAAGAAAAATGTTGTAAAAGACAAAAAGAAACAAGTAGAAGTATGAATTAGAAAGTTACAAAGAGAAATATGGGAGAAATGATATTTCTTTATTATTTTTTCTCATCTTTCATACCCCATGCAAAGATGACAGATCCTATATATAGTTGTCACATAGATTTATCACATAATAGAGAGGAATTATGTTGCTTTAACTATTCACTAAATGAAAAGTTGTAAAAGTATTGATCACCATCTAATTAATTGTATAACAAAGTATGGAGTTAATCACCGTTGACCCAATTTTTTTCAAAGGCAAGGTGATAAGGTTAGAAATCTATGCACTACTTTTGTAAAAACAAGAAACCTAAAGGGCTGAGGGGAAGAGTTAGCAAAATGACGTCGTTTTGCTTAAAGGTTGAAAAAATAAAAAAAGGGGGAGAGGCTGGGTTCAAATGAACCCTAGCCCCAACTTTACCGTTAGCCACTCTCCCAAAATTCCCAAATTCCTTCAATTTATCCCTAAATCCACTCGATTTAGGATAGGTTACTACATCAATATGAAGGAATATCTGAATTTGAAGTCCTTCTCAAGAACTAGAGAAGAAGTTTTCGAAGTTGATTCAAATTGGGAGTCCTGATCTTTAAAAGGTATGAATCTAGCCTTGAAAGAGGAACGTTGTGCAAAGGAATACATCAGTTTTAGAATTCCAATTTCGAATAGGGCTAGATCATTATCTATAATTTTGGGGATTGAGATTAGAATTTAGAATTAGAAAAGGATTAGGGTTCTCTTTGTTTTTATATAAAAAGGGGGGGCTTTCAACTTCTAGGAATCATTGAAGAAATTGAGGGAGAAGGGGAAAAAATCCAAGAGTTGGCTAAGAGAGTGTGAAGCAAAGGAAGGAAGAAATCTTGTATTTTGAAGTTTGCAGCAAATAAATAAATTGGCTTTCTCCAGTTCAGGTGTGTTTTTTTTGGAATATGAAGAATTTAGATCTTGAATCTCATTTTTCTGTATTCCTTTGTTTCTTTTGTTTCTTGGTTGCTATATTAATCTGGTTATTTACATGGTTTATTCACAAATAATCTTGGGAAAAATAACATTTATCGATTGCCTTGTTGTGCGGCAATTCTATGTTAATAAAGTTGGTCAAGTTAAGTTCAATTCCCCCCTGTTTTGTGTTAAGTAATCCATGCGAAGTTAGATTTCTCCACATGGTTTTCTATCAAGTTCCCATATTTAAGTCATGTTTTTTTTTTCCTTTCTTTTCATCTTTTGTTTTGATGTTGACGGACCCAAAAATTTTGGTGAAATCAGTCTAGTAATTGCAAATCTTTTTCCCTTTTGTTGTTAGCTACATGTAGGAATGCATTTAAAAAAAAAAAAAGAAATGAAAAAGGGAAAAACAGAAACAAAAAATGAAAAGAAAAAAGAAAAAAGAAAAAAGAAACCAAAACAAAAAAAAAATGATGACAGATTTTTTCTTTTATTCTTTTGAAAGTATTTTTTTTGTTTATTATTATTATTATTATTATTTTGTTTTTTGTAATTGCTTTTTCATAAAAAATTGAAAAATCCCCAAAATTAAAGTATATGATAACCATATTATATGGAAGTTGTGGGGTGCCTAACACATTTCTCACACTTAACTGACCCTTGAAGCCTAGTCAATTTCTTCGTACACCTTGGTGATCTATCCCACCTCATTTGGATAGATGGCGACTCCATCAGTTTTGGCACGTCAACAATTTGGCGACTCCACTGGGAAAATTGAGGGTTCAAGCCATTTATACTTTAATTTTGGGGTTTTTCAATTACTAACTTTTGTTTTGTAGGTGGCATGGAATACCTTGTAAGTTTTTATTTATTATTTTATATTTTTGTTATTTTCATATGTTCATTTTATGTATATACTCACTCACACATCTCACTTGCATATCATTTTGTCCTTGATGAGGTGAACCCGACCTCTAGATAGATGGATAACTCATGAAACAATGAAAAGTGCAATGTGAAGTAGGATTTATCTCTTTTAGATTCATTTTGTGGGTTAATATGGCTTGATAGCCATAATGTTGCTATTGTATTAGGTCATGAAATGCCTCTTGTTAACTTTATATAAATTGTCCATTGAAGAATATTTCCAGTTATTGTTCAGTCGCCCAACAATGAGTTTAGAAATTTATGTTCCAGATCCTATTAATTTTCAATTAAATAAGTTGCAATTTCAATCTATGCTACAAAGATTTTGAGCTTTTCTTTTGAGTTCATAAAGAGTTGCATTATGAAGAAAAATGAAGTCTGGGGAGTTAGTTGGAATAGGATGTACTCCAAATTAAAGTTTGATCTAAATTCACTTTCTGAGGAGGATCGCTTGAATTTTGTTGCCTTGGGTATATATGGAATGGTTATTTTGCCCACCAATATGGACAATATTAGTTCATCTATTGTAGCCATGTTTGAGTAGCTAATCAAGAATCCAAATCTTAATGTTGCTCCTATTTTAATTGTTAAAACTTTACACAATGCGAATTATATAAGAGCCCATGGCAAGGGTAGATTCACATGTTTTGCTAGCTTGTTTACAATATGGATACATGCACATTTATCAAAGGTAAATTTCTCCACAATTAGAGAGTTTGGAATTTTGCAAAAGAAGAATCAATTGGAAAAGAAAATGACTAACCAGTGGCATCAACAATTCTTGAATTTGAAATCTGAAGACATAGTCTGGTGTGTGACATGGTTAAAGTCTATTGAATATTTTTATCCCCCACATGGCCATAATTGGATTTCGTTGTTGGGCATTCAAAGAGCTATTAGCTATAGTTCAGCACTAGTGATGAGACAATTTTGTGATAGGCAAAGTAAACCATTGCTAGATGGTATTTCTTCCTATGGGTTTGATTATTCTCTTGATACTCAAGTAATTAATCAAATTGGCTTTGCCAAAGAAGTATGGTCGTAATGTAAAGTTCGTTTTTCAAGGAACAAGATTTCAGTCACTTCTGAGTTTGAGGAATGGAGGAAAGTTTGGTTTCAAGGCATTGTTATCTCTTATGACATTCCTATTATTAAAGAAGCTATCATTGTGGATTTGAAGAAAAGAATAGTAGAGCTAAAGGGTTTGTCATATGCTCAAAGGGTCAAGCATGAAAATGAAATTAGAGAGAAAAATATGGACGTTTATCTTTTGAAAGGTGAGAAGCAAAAATTGGTTAAGAAAAGGGATTCTATAACTTTTGAAAAAAGAGGAGGCGAAGAAAGAAATTGACAAGCAGGCTCAAACTCTTAAAAAATTAAGAAGGATCATTCAAAAGGAAGAAAGGCAGAACGATCATTTAATACGTGATAAAAACAAGTTAGAGGATGAGCTCAATAGTCAAGGATCAAAGTGCTGACTTAAAGACTTTAGTAAACCAATAGCAGAGTGAGATTGATCGACTTAACGACTTTGAAAATGAAGTGGAGAATTTGCTTGATAATAAACTACAATTGTTGCAATAACTTGAGGAAGTTCAACATAATGAAGAACTGATGAAGAAAAAATTGGCATTAATGCAAACACAACAAGTTTATCAAAATGAGAAGATAAGAGAATTGGAAGCAGAGGTAAGAGGATTAAATGGATAGTTGAGGGTAGCATTAGCTACAATTGATCAATTAAAGAGAGGAGGAAAGGTGCTCTATTTGGTCAATGGAATCTATTCTGAAGCAATGAAGGTTGAGTTTACTATTCCACCCAATCAACATGATGCAGCTTCAATTTTTGTGGAAAGGCTTTCAAGGATGATAAGGGATTATTGTGAATGTGAACTTGAAACAATAGAGTATTGGAAAAACAAAGAGAAATGAAAGTTTATGATTGTTATCTATTAGTTGTTATATTCAAAATTTTAAATAAAGGAATAAAGTTTGAAATCAAATTTCACATTTTCTTGAATTTATTGGTTGAGAAAAAGCAAGTTCCTCAATATAAAGAAGAAAACATATGAAGGAGGCAACCTCCTCATTATTTTTCTTTTACTAATAAAAAATTTGAAAGGTCATGAAGGGGGAAATCTCCTCATGTTTTTGGCATGCATGACAATTACTTGGCTCTAACTTCGCCTTCCCTTTATATGCAAATGGCTGAAGTTGTTCTCGATAATGAAGAATCCATGTGTAAAATAAATAATTAGAAGATAGGTTTACTCATTGATTTTATCTAGTGGAAACTTTGTGAACTTCTCTTTCAAAATGCTACTTAGATGAATCTATGATTTGTTACTAATGCTTAAATTCTTCAAGTGTTGAAAGATTGGTCCTAAAAGGAATTTTTCGAGAGTTCGTTCACCTATTCTCACTAGAGTTCTTGCAAAGAAGATGGCTGATGAAGCTAATTTAGAAAGAGGAGCTCTTGAAAATCGTGCTGAAAATATGGAAAATACTTTGAAGGAATTGATGGCTTCCTTCCAATCCCTTCAAGCAACCTTAGTCACAAAGGCACCTTTGACAACAAATCCTTTGTTTGAAGGAGATGTTCCAATGGCAAATCTCCCTATGGCCACATTTGCTTTAACTCTTGAGAAAGGGCCTATGTCATCTTGCCCACCTAATCCAACTATTAGTGGAACTTCTGGGACAAAACCATTTATTGTAAATGCTGGTGTTGCTGTAGTTCAATCTAATGAAAATGATCAAGTAAAGACTCAAGTTGTCAAGCCAATCATAGAGATGAAGACAAGGCAATTAAAGCGAAGGTGCAGTTGATGGAGGAAACACTAAAATCGATGCAAGGTGTCCAAACCAATAAACCAGTTGACATCTCATCTTTGTGCTTTTCCCCAAACATTCAACTGCCCCATAAGTTTAAATTGCTTGAATTTGATAAGTACAATGGCACCGATTGTCCTTATGCTCACTTGACAATGTACTGCAAAAAGATGGCTCCTTATGCCAATGATGAGAAGCTAATGATACATTATTTTTAGGATAGTCTGATGGGTCCTGCAGATACCTAGTTCTCAACTTTAGACGAGTAAAGTTAAGAGTTGGTATGATTTGACTCACAACTTTATGAAGCAATATGAATGCAACACATCATTAGCTCCTAGTAGAAAAGATCTTCAAAAGACAAAAGAGAAACTAAGCAAAAGCTTTAAGGAATTTGCCCAAAGATGGAGTGGATTGGTTGCTTGAGTTCAACCTCTGCTGACTGACCTTGAATTGAGTAATTTGTTCATTAAGTCAACCAAAGGGCTTTATCGTGAGAAGTTAATAACTTGTGTGAATTACACTTTTGCTCAGTTGGTTGTTGTGGGAGAACAAGTGGACGATGGAATCAAGTCTGGAATCATTATTGATTATCAAGCAATGAAGAATATCCTTCAACAATACTAAAATAGTAGTTCAAGGGTTTCAAGTCCAAGGAAAGTTGCCCAAAATCGCAAGAAAGAAAATGACATTGGCACCATTAGCGCAGTTTATGAGGCATACAGGAGAAATAATCAGCCACCTCTTCGAGGGCAATTCAAAAATTCTTTCCAAGCTCCAACTTATCAACTGTCAATTTTTACAAGTCAGCCAAGGCCACTTTATGCCTCTGGGATCAATCATCCACAACAAGAAAGAGCGAGACGACATTTTGACAAGCTTCCTTTATCATATACTGAAGTGTTTCGACAATTGGTAGCAGCTGGTCTTGTTATTCTTGTACCCATGATGCCAGTAAAACCACCATTCCCAACGTGGTACAACCCACAGGCAAGACGTGAACACCATAGTGGAAGTGTTAGGCATCACCTTGAAAATTATCTAGCTTTAAGGCACCGTGTTCAGGATTTGATAGATGCGAAGGAGTTGCAAATCGCATCAGAACCTGAAGTTGTTGGTTCAAACATTGCTAAAAATCCTTTACCAACACATGATGGTCCAATAGTTAATATGATCGAGAGACTTTGATAAAGGTCAAAAGGTGACTACAATTACCATCACCAATCACATGTCATCAACTTCTAGACAGCCTTTGATATTGAAAGGGCCAACTATTGCAACCAATGCAAAAAAGCCTTTCATTTTGAAAATAAAGCAAGCAAGCCTCACTTTCTCAACAGTCACCCTTAACTCTTTATCCACCATCAAAACCAACCTTCAATTCTTATAAGGTTGTTCCTTGGAATTACAGGACTAGTACCTATGTTCCCATACAGGAATTCCCTATTGAAGATATCTCTCTTATGACTAGAAGTGGGCGTAGTTATGGAGAAGGCCAATGCAAAGGGAATGAATCACAAAAAGGAATCATTATTGAGGAAATACATGAGGAGCAAGTCAAGAAGTCTGTTTCAGAGCAGGAGATAAATGATTTCCTTAGCATTTTGAAGAGAAGTAAGTACAGTGTGGTAGAGCAACTTAATCGTAATCGTACTCCTGTTAAGGTCTCTATTTTACAACTCTTGCTGGCTTTAGAGACCCACCAAAATGCTTTGTTAAAGATTTTGAATGAGGCTCATGTGCCAAGGGATATTGATATGGAAAATTTCAACAATGTGATAGGGACTATTCTGGCACCAAATTTTATCAACTTTACTGATGATGAAATCCCTGAAGATGGAAGAGGGCATGGGAAGGCTCTTCACATTTCAGTTCTTTGCAAAGACATGCATGTGCCACGAGTGCTTATTGACAATGGTTTGGTGTTGAACGTTATTCCTCGATCAATTTTGAATTAGCTTCAGGTGGAGCAGTCAAACATTAAGCCTTGTAAGACAACAGTTCGTGCTTCTGATGGCACAAGGAAAGAGGTAGATGGAGATTGAATTACCAGTCAACATTGGCCTATATACATTTGACATAACTTTTCAAGTCATGAATATTGAGCTTGCGTTTAATATGTTGCTTGGAAGGCCTTGGATTCATATGGCTGGTGTAGTACCTTTTACTTTGCATCAGAAGCTGAAATATATTGTGGGTGATTCTTTGGTTACGGTGAATGGTGAAAAGGATTATGCTATCTATAAGGCAACATCTGTGCCATATGTAAAAGTAGACTCTCAAAACCAAGAAGTAATTTACCACTCTATGGAGATTGTCTCAACCACATATGTTGCGGAATGCATGGTGTTAAGGACACCAGATCTTTCTAGAGTGAGTAAAAGGGTTGCTAAGGTAATGATGGAAAATCATTTTAAAGTTGGAAAAGCCTTAGGAATTGGACTACAAGAAATTGAGGAACCAATTGAGGTGATTGATACATTAGTGGGGTTTGGCTTGGGATATAGGCCCACTTGGAAGGATTGGTTGTGGATGATAACCACGAAAGTTGAAAGGCATCGAGCTAAGTTAGAAGGAAGAAAACCAAATGAGGAACAACTGCATATTCCTCATATTCGTGTGACATTTCCAAAACCTACTGAAGTTGTGTGTGGATATGGCATAAAGCCAACGGATGAAGCTCTCAAAAAGGAGAATTTAAGAATTGATTGGATTCCAATTGCTTATAATGACGAGGTGATTGTAGAGGATGCATCAGATGATGAAGATATGGGAACTTTTGATTTGTTCAAGTCTTTTGCTTCAACAAACGATCATGGTTTGAGCACTTCTTTGGACAAGTTAAGCATATGCGTCATTGATGAAGGGATGGATGATGACAAGGTTATCCTGCCTACTCAGAGTGAATCTTTGGATAGCTAGACAATAGAGATTCTTCCTGTTCTTATCATTAAATCATAAGATGTGTCAATCTTCTTGTGGTTAAGCTTGTGACCATGAGAAGAGATTGTTAAACAAGCCTTTTATATTTTATTAAGCATTGAAGGCATGACAAATAGTGTTCCCATTCAGTTCATTTCAATAAACAATGTTACTCTCATTTTCATTCCCTTTCTTCATGTGCAAAATTGTTCATTTCCTTTTGCTTTATTCAATTTTCTCATGCTAGCAAAAATTTCCATCTCCAGGTTTGCTGATAATAAATCCACCAACAGTGATATCATTCTTGAAGTTACACATAGTTTTGATGAATCGATTTATTCTATGGAAGATAATGAAGGATTTTAACCTTTTCCTGAATTGACTGACATGTTGAAAGAAGAAGAACCGAAATTGTATCCTAATCAATCCGAAATAGAAACAGTTAATTTGGGAACAGATGAGGATAAAAAGGAGATTAAGATTAATCTTGTTAACTTGTTAAAAGAGTTTCAAGATGTGTTTGCTTGGTCTTATGAAGATATGCCTGGGTTAGATCCAAAGATAACAGTTCATGCTATTTTGCTAAAGCCAAAATGTCCACCTGTGAAGCAAAAGTTGAGAAAAATGAAGCCAGAAACTTTGTTGAAAATCAAAGAAGAAGTGAAGAAGCTACTAGATGTGGGGTTCATTGAAGTAGGCATGTATCCTCAATGCGTTGCCAACATTGTGCTTGTGCCAAAGAAAGATGGAAAAGTCAGAATGTGTGTGGATTGTAGAGATTTGAACAAAGCAAGCCCAAAGGATGACTTTCCTTTGCCACATATCCAGCTGTTGGTTGACAATGCTGCCAAAAGTGTTAAATTCTCATTTGTTGATGGTTATTTTGGTTATAATCAAATCAAGATGAAGGAGGAAGACAAGATCAAAGCCACGTTTATCACTTTTTGGGGCACCTTTTGCTACAAGGTAATGCCATTTGGATTGAAAAATGCGGGGGCAACTTATCAAAGAGCAATGATTACATTGTTACATGACCTCATCCACAAAATCATTGAGGTTTATGTACATGACATGAGAATAAGGTCTGGAGAAAATGAAGATCATTTGGTGAATATTAAAATCGTGTTTGAAAGATTGAGGAAGCACTAGCTAAGGCTTAATCTAGCAAAATGCACTTTTAGGGTAACATCTGGCAAGCTCTTAGGGTTTATTGTTAGTAGAAGAGGAATCGAGAAAGACCCTGCCAAGATCAAAGCTATTGAAGAGATGCCTCCACCAAAAACATAGAAAGAGGTGTGTAGTTTCTTGGGTAGGTTGAATTGTATCAATAGACTCATTGCTTAGATGACAACTATTTGTGATCCAATCTTTCAATTATTAAAGAAGAATAATCTTGGTGTGTGGGATGATCAATGCCCTGAAGCTTTTGACAAAATTAAGCAGTATTTGAAGAATCCACCAATTATTGTGCCACCAGTGGATGGAAGACCATTGATTCTCTATATGACTGTGCTGGAAGATTCCATGGGGGCTGTTCTTGCTCAACATGATGATTTTGGTAGAAAAGGACTGGGCTATTTATTATGTCAACAAAAAGTTTAATGATTGTGAAAGTAGGTATTCATCTCTAGAAAAGACGTGTTGTGCATTAGCCTAGATTGCTAAAAAGCTTCGTCATTATATTCTTTCCAATACTATATGGCTAATATCTCGAATGGATCCTATCAAATACATATTTGAGAAGCCTTTTTTATCTGGAAGAATTGCTTGATGGCATATGATGTTATCAGAATTTGAGATTATTTACATGACTCAAAAGGCGATAAAAGGTCAAGTCATTGCAGATCATCTTACAGAAAATGCAGTTAATGATTATCAACCAGTTGATTGGGAATTTCCTAATGAGGATATCTTGGCAATTGAAGAAAGCAATTGTGAAACTTCTAATTGGAAGATGTATTTTGATGGAGTTGCTAATCAAAACAAAAGTGGAGTGAGGGCAGTTCTCATCTCACCTAAAGGAGAACATTTTTTTGTTTTTAGTGAAGCTTGATTTTTCCTACACCAATAACATCACTGAATATAGGCTTGAATCTTGGGTCTACAAGCAGCTCTTGATATGAATATTAGGGATCTTGAAGTTTATGGAGATTCTTCCCTAATCATATTTCAAATTAAAGGAGAATGGAAGACAAAAGACATGAAGTTACTGCCTTATTACCAATACCTTGATTCTCAAACTAAGAGGTTCAGATTTATCTCTTTTGAGTACATGCCTTGATCGAAGAATCAATTTGCAGATGCCTTAGCAACTTTGGCTTCCATGGTGCAAATATCAGATGAAGATCAAATTCAACCACTCATGATCGATGTGCATAAGAACCCTGCTTATTACATGGAGATTAGGCAAGAAATAGATGGCCAACCTTGGTACTATGACATCAAACAATATGTCTTACATAATCAATATCCAGATCATGCAACTAATGTTGATAAAAAGACAATTCGAAGAATGGCCAGGTCTTATTTCTTAAGTGGGGACACCTTATACAAGCACTTTGTAGATATGACTTTGTTAAGGTGTGTTGATGCTATTGAGGCAAAACGAATCATGGTGGAAGTTCATGAAGGAATATGTGGAACTCATGCTAATAGGCATATGCTAGCTAGAAAGATACTCAAAGCAGGATATTTCTGGTTGAAGCTAGAGATAAATTGTATTGATTATGCGAGGAAATGTCACAAATGTCAAGTCTATGCAGATCAAATTAAAGTTCCTCCATTTCCATTGCATAATATGGTAGTTCCTTGGCCGTTTTCTATGTAGGGAATTGACGTCATTAGACCCATTAATCCAAAAGCTTCAAATGGTCATCAGTTTATATTGGTTGCAATTGATTATTATACCAAGTGGGTAGAGGCTACTTCATATGCAAATGTGGTGGCACAATTTATTCAAAGAGAGATCATCTGTAGATATGGTCAACCAGAAAAAAAAAAAAAAACATTATTGATAATACAAAGAATCTTAATAATTCTTTGATGGCATCAATTTGTAAAATGAATGGAGCTGTGGAAGCTCCAGAAAAAAAAAAAAAAAAACATTATTGATAATGCAAAGAATCTTAATAATTCTTTGATGGCATCAATTTGTAAAATGAATGGAGCTGTGGAAGCTGCAAACAAAAATATCAAGAAGATCCTTGCAAAAATGATAGTAACTTATAAGGATTGGCATGAAATGTTACCTTTTGCTCTCCATACTTACAGAACATCTATTCGAACTTCTACTAGAGCAACACCTTATTCTTTGGTTTATGGTATAAAGGCAGTTTTACCAGTTGAAGTTGAGATACCATCCTTGAGGGTTTTAGTTGAAGCAGAATTGGAAGAATCAGAGTTGATTCAAAAACAATTGGATTATCTTAATCTCCTTGATGAGAAGAGACTAGTGGCACTTTGCCATGGGCAATGTTATCAACAAAGAATGGTTGCAGCATATAATAGAAAGGTCAAGCCTCGAAGGTTTCAAAAAGGAGATGTTGTTTTGAAGAAAATCCTACCAAGTGAGAGGGATCCAAGGGGAAAATTTGCTCCAAACTACGACGTCCTTACATTGTGAAGGCGGCCTTTTTAGGAGGAGCTTTATTATTACCTTATCTTGATGGTAATGATCTCCCACATCTAGTGAATGCAGATGCTATCAAACAATATTGTGTAAAAAACAAAAACAAAAAGAAGAGAAAAGCTAAGCTGAAAACCCAATAAGGCGATCTAGGCAAAATAAAGAAAAATGTTCATGATGAGTAAGTAAAGAATCCCATGACGAAAGGCTATTCTTCTTTATCCTTTGAACACGAAAATCATCCCTAGAAACCCTTTTTGAGCCAAAAGAAAAAGCAATCATCTAACTTATAAAAGCCTGACAATTTTCTTTCTAAATTGTCCCACATCAAGAACCTGGATGAGAAGAGTGTTAGTGAGGGGGGTTTAATGGGAAAAGGGAATTTTGAGCCATTTTATCTTTTCTAATCAGCCAAGCCCTAAACCACGATACAAGTCAATTTAAAGTCCTTATTAGAAGGTTTATAGCTTACTTATCTATGAACACAAAAACAAAAAAAAAAGAGAGAGAGAGAGAAGAAGAAGTGGGGGCAAAGTCTCAGTTGAAAACCTGAAAGGGCAACTTAGGCTAATGACAGCAAGAAGATTAAATGAAAGGAGATAATCAAGAGGGAAGTTTTTAGCATGGCAGTGATCCAGAAAAGGGAACTAAGACTGAGTCATTGACCTTAGTATAAAAAGGGATGTCTTTTCAATGTGTTAAGGAAGGAATGATATCACTATTGAGGAAGAATTGTTGAGCAAGCTTGTCATACCTTTTAGTTGCTATATGTATCAAAACTTTCTTCATACCTGATTCATTGTTTCATGTCTTCCTAATAAATTACAAAAATTCCTTTCCATATTAATCTTTCATTTCCATGCTTTCATTGGGAACGTTAAATAGTCAAAAGCTTGATGCTTCATTTAATATGATTGTTTTAATCAATATTGCCTTTGATACATTAAAGATTTGTGATAGTCACAGAAAGATTTGAAGCTGTCAAGTGTTCAGAACAATATCAAAGCTAGTAGAATGATCATTGCCAATTAGAAAGAAGAAATGAAGTTTGCATCTCAAAGAAAAGAAAGACAAAGTTGGTGTCTTGGAAAACAACATCCTAGATAAAGACCACATCTCAGGGAAAAAGGGAGATGAAGACCACATCTCTTCAAAGATAAGATGAAAACCACATCTTAGAAGTCACATCCTAGATGAAGACCACATCTAAGGAAGAAAGGGAGATGAAGACCGTATCTCAACAAAGATAAGATGAAGATCGCATCTCAACAAACATAAGATGAAGACCACATCTTAGATGAAGACCACATCTCAGGAAGAAAAGGAGATGAAGACCGCATCTTGCCAAAGATAAGATGAAGATAACATCTAAGAAGTCACATCCTAGATGAAGACCACATCTGAGGAAGAAGAAGAGATGAAGACCGCATCTCACAAAAAAATAAGCTTAAAAGCCACATCCTAAATGAAGACTGCATCTCGCAAAGGATAAGATGAAGATCGCATCTTAGAAGTCACATACTAGATGAAGACTGCATCTAAGGGAGAAGGAGAGATGAAGACCACATCTCACAAAAAAATAAGATAAATACCGCATCTCAGGAAGAAAGAGAGATGAAGACCGCATCTCAAGAAGAAAGAGAGATGAAGACCGCATCTCGTAAAAGATAAGATGAAGACCGCATCTTAAAAGTCACATCCTAGATGAAGACTACATCTCAAGAAGAAGGAGAAATGAAGACCGCATCTCACAAAAGAAAAGATGAAGACCATATCTTAAAAGTCACATTCTAGATGAAGATCGCATCTCAAGAAGAAGAAGAGATGAAGACTACATCTCACAAAAAATAACATGAAGACCACATCTTAGAAGCCACATCCTAGATGAAGACCGCATCTCAGGAAGAAGAAGATGAAGACCACATCTTATAAGTCGCTTCTTAGATTGCACCTCAGGAAAGAAGATGAGATCTTTCCTATTATTCTTTTCTAATTGGGTTATTCTTTTATTCTTTACTTTTCTTTTTTGCAAAAGAAAAGTAAAGAGAGGGCAACTGTCATAACCCAATTTTTTTTTTTGAGAGACAAAGTGATAAGGTTAGAAATCTATGCACTACTTTTGTAATAACAAGAAACCTATAGGGCTAAGGGGAAGAGTTAGCAAAACAATGTCATTTTGCTTAAAGGTTGAAAAAATAAAAAGGGGGGGGGGCTAGGTTTAGATGAAACCTAGCCCTAACTTTCATAATTCTTCTTCTTGCCATTAGCCACTCTCCCAAAATTCCCAAATTCCTTCAATTTATCCCTAAATCTACTCGATTCAAGATAGGTTACTACATCAATATGAAGGAATATCCGGATTTGAAGTCCTTATCAAGAGCTGGAGAAGAAGTTTGCGAAGTTGATTCAAATTGGGAGTCCTGATCTTTAAAAGGTATGAATCTAGCTTTGAAAGAGGGAAGATGTGCAAAGGAATAAATTAGTTTTAGAATTCCAATTTCAAATAGGGCTAGATCATTATCTGTAATTTTGGGGATTGAGATTAGAATTTAGAATTAGAAAAGGATTAGGGTTCTCTTTGTTTCTGTATAAAAAGGGGGGGGGGGCTTTTGGCTTCTAGGATTCATTAAATAAATTGAGGGAAAAGAGGAAGAAATCCAAGAGTTGGCTAAGAGAGTGTGAAGCAAAGGAAGGAAGAAATCTTGTATTTTGAAGTTTGCAGCAAATAAATAAATTGGCTTTCTCACGTTCAGGTGTGTTTTTTTTTTTGAAATATGAAGAATTTAGATCTTGAATCTCATTTTTTTGTATACCTTTGTTTCTTTTGTTTCTTGGTTGCTATATTAATTTGGTTCTTTACATGGTTTATTCACAAATAATCTTGGGAAAAATAACATTTATTGATTGCCTTGTTGTGCGGCAATTCTGTGTTAATAAAGTTGGTCAAGTTAAGTTCAATTCCCCCCTGTTTTGTGTTAAATAATCCATGCAAATTTAGATTTCTCCACATGGTTTTCTGTCAAGTTCCCATACTTCAGTCATGTTACTTTTTTCTTTTCATCTTTTGTTTTGATATTGACGGACCCAAAAA
>BPVZ01000071.1:72013-100483 GCA_020521535.1 Rubroshorea leprosula | reverse complement strand
ATCTATCCCACCTCATTTGGATAGATGGCAACTCTGTCCATTTTGGCATATCAACAACCGTAATGTTGAGTATGTAAATGCATGGGAAAGTGAGGAAAGTTAAAGACGAGGAAGATGAAACATCCACAAAATGAAGGTTCATAATATTCTCCCTTTGATGTTCACCTTTTATTATATGTTAGGTAAACTAGCTCATTAAGAAGCTTGTTAGGAAAAAGCTCATGGGAAAATAACCATTGTGAAGGAGAAAAAAGTGTAGTGTATATAATGCTTCCCTTAATTCAACAAATATATTTGATCGGGCAATGCATGTCATTCTTGTGTCTAAGTAACTCAAAATTTTCTAATAACCAGTGATTTTATGAAGAGAATATGTTGGATTCTCATTTAAATAGATTTCATGGGATGCTATTTCACTTTTTTCAAAGAGTTCTTATATAGAGAAAAACTTTTGTTAGATGTGCATTGGTTCTATCTCCCTCAATATACCTATTTTCATTTTTTAAATTTTGAAGTAGCTTTTTTATAATTATAAAATTTCTATACCTTTTTTGTATTTGAGTTTAATCTAGACTGATATCAATACAAACCACATTTCCCTTTTTCCCTTTATAGTAAATCAAATATGTACAAGGTTCATAATAGTTTTTGAGAAAAGTGAAAATTAGAATGTTTAGATATTTAAAATATCAAGATGGGTTGTAAAATTAGTTAAATGCTTTTAATGAATTAATCTTTTTTGTGTGTTAATTTATTAAAAATATTTAAAACTTTTTTATTATCATTCATAGCATTTGCCTTTTGTTGAGGGTGTGCTAGTGATGTAGGTTAATGAGTCAGCAACGGTGATGATGTGGAGGCTGACTAGGATGCCACCCGTGAATGATGAGGAGGGTTTTTTTGGCAGCACCTGTTTCACATGCAAGAGGCTACATGCCACGGGCCGTCTTGTTCTACCTAGCGATGTTGGTCAGTAGCAAATTCCCCAACAAAATCTGAAGGTGTAAGTTTTCCAACCAAGCCGAGAAGGAGAGCTAGTAGTGATGATAGAGTTCCAAGATGTCCAACGATGTTGGTTAGTAGCAAATCCCCCAACGAAGTCTAGAAGTAGAATTTCTCCAGCGAAGTTCAAAAATAGTGTTTTTCTGGCAAAACTTATGAATAAAGCATCCCCAACCAAGCCAAAAAGGGTGGGGTGACAATGGTGCTCCCAAGATAACAAGAATGATTACACAACTACCAAAAATAATGAAAATGAAATGGACATTGCTGTAGGAGCAACAAGGATAGAAAATATGTAAGGGTTGAAAATTATAACTTGAGAAGCACATTTTTACATGATATGTTGTAGCATAATAGCAAAGACAATGAATGTGCCCTCTATTATCCTTGACAAATACTCCTACTCTATAATGAGCAACCCTCACATTGTAGATAAAAAGTACAATAATCTCCTTCAAGCTTTAACAATACAAAAAGAACAAACTTGAAAGTAGTGATGGGAAAAGGAAGGATAACCATCATGGGGGTTTGTGAGTGGAAGGCTTGATCCCGTTTTTGATGCTAACTCTTCAGCTTGAACCTTTGATGCTCATGAAGATAACCTGGAAAATGAATCTACAGTACGTATGATGTCTCCCAGCCATGATGTTCTACAAGTCTGGAAATTGCTCAACAGTGTTGGAAGTGCAGAAAATATAATAAAAATGGTGGTTTCTAGATATTTTGGTGTATTTGGGGAGAGGTTGGAGATGAAGGATTTTTCAAAGGAAAAATGGGAGTTTGGTACATGAGGAAGAAAGTTAGATTTGTGAAAGCTCTTGTAATCTGTTGAAAAATGAAGGGAAAATAATATATATATATATATGTGTGTGTGTGTGTGTAATGGCATTTTTGTAATATCTAGGTTAGTGGATCGGAGGTGTACAATGGCCTAATGGGTAGATTTGAGTGAGCTGTCGAGTTTTGAGTGGCCCTGAGCATTGCTGATAGCTTTTTGGCAATGATATTATGAATTATCTAATGGTTCCAACGAAGCACCACCAGTTCCAACGAAGCACTGCCAGTTCCAATGAAGCACTGCCAGTTCCAACGAAGCACCGCTAGTTCCAACGAAGCACCGCTAGTTCCAATGAAGTACCGCTAGTTCCAACGAAGCACCGCTAGTTCCAACGAAGCACCGCTAGTTCCAATGAAGTACCGCTAGTTCCAACGAAGCACCGCTAGTTCCAATGAAGCACCGCTAGTTCCAATGAAGTACCGCTAGTTCCAACGAAGTATTGCTAATCTGCTGATGATTGTCCATTTTTGGTAATTCTCCAGCAATACGAAATTTCATTTTTGGGGGGATAATTGAGTGCAACCGACAAAATCAGATCTGGCCAAGATTTTGGTAGATTTCTAAGGGCTACCCAAGATATTAGTAGATTTCCTAGACAAAATACAATCTTTTTCAACAATTTTCAAGGCCACGGAACTTGTGCAACCACCCTTTTCAGCAGTTTTCAACACTGTGCAACCACCTTTGCATTAAATACAGTTGCAACTTGCTAATGGTGACCAAAACAACATCTCTGATTGGTTTTGAACGGGATTTTAAGCTTCTAGTTAGCATCAAACGGTATCGTTTTAGGGATCAAGTTTGCCTCCACATCTTTGCCACCTAACCCTTTCTAACGAAGTTGGGCAACATCACTAGTGCCAAGCTTCACTGGCATGAATACCTCGCTTCTCCAAATAGGCAAAGTTCATCCATCCATGCCTACCAAGCCACTACTCCCATAGTTTATCCTGAATATCCCCATGAGCTTGAATTCATGGGTTTATTGATGACTTGCATAAAGGAATAGTGATCAGTTGATGAAAATGATGGAATTTAATAAATAAGGAAATAATAAAGGAAAGAGATTTCCTTATGTATTTCTGGCGATGCAGCTATGTACTGTAGCATTTGATATCGCTGGGCCTAACCATGTATTACAACATTAGATATTGCTGGGCTTTTTGATAAATGCACGTTGAAGGCATTAATAGACGCTTAGATCAAGGTAGGTCTTGGTGACGTGGAAACTATCTGAGTCCGAGTTTGACCTTTTACAACAACATCCATCAACACCTTCTAATTTTTCATAATCCCATAGTGTTTTTTTTTTTTTTATTCCAAAAGATATTTTTCAAATTAGAAGATACTGAAAAAACACCATTAACTTGTTTCTATAGCAAAAACATGTAAATTTATACTCAAATTTATACTCTATTTAATATGTTTTTAGCTTTTGACTTTTGGTTTTTATTATTTATACATTTAGTAATTAATTCTATATTAAGATTAAATTAAATAAGGTGTTTATCAATTAAATTTATAAAAATTAAGAAAAATTAAAAATTATATCATTTGGATTAACTTTTTTTTGAAGATGATTAAAATAATCTACTTTTAAAATAAGAATAAGATTGCTGTTTTGGGTGGGATTGAATGTGCTTGGTAGCATTTTTATAAAAAATAAAAATAAAAAGAATGTGCTTGGGAGCTGGGCTTTAAAAATATTGTGGTGGAAAGTGATTCCTCCATTGCAGGTCATTCTATCATCCAACAGCAGACTGTGTTATCTGTTGTGGGGTCTATTATTAACAGTATTAGAACGATTGCATCTGGGCATCACCATATCTCCTTTGTACATATCAGGAGAGATAGTATTAAGGTGGCCCATGAACTGGCGCGGGATGCTCTCCAGTTATCTGCTCCACGTTTTTTATATATTGAAGGTTTTTGGCCTTTTCTCATGTCTTTGGTTGCCGCTGATTGCTCCTGAACTTGAATTTGTTTTTTACGGTTTGCAATGAAAGCAGCTAATGATTTCCATTAAAAAAAAATTATTTTGATATTTTTTCTGCAGTATTTTGTTAAAATAACATAATTTTAGATTTTTTTCCTTCTTAAATTTTTAAAGAATTAATTGATAAACATTAATCTTATTAAATAATTAATATTTTTTATAAAAGATTTTGATTTCTATATTACCTAATATTTAAAAAATGAAGAGAAAAAATTAAAAATCGATTCAATACCAGAAAGAACCTTACTTTACCTCTCAAAACAGAATACTAGTAGTGTGGGACTTGGCTATTGCCATATAAAAAAGTGTTATACTCGTATGAATCATAGCTTTTTTTTTTTTTTTTAATTAGACAATTGACTATAATGTTTAGAAATATTAATTTATAAATTAATTTTAATTTATTAAATAACAAATATTAGTTGTTATATAAGCACATGTAACAATTATTCTAATAGCTAAAGTAAACAAATAAATATTATTAAACACAATATTAAGAAGAGTAAGAATTCATTTACATATAAGTTTTACACATTATATTTATATTAAAATTTAAATATTTATCTTTTTATTTTCAATAGTTGAGATTCATTATGATTTTTAGATGAAAAACATAATTATTTTTAATAAATAAATAAATCTTAATCATTAAAAGTAGAGAAATGAGATAAATAGTTAAAATTTTTTATAAATAAGAACTGAAGCTACGCTTTGTGTGGTTTGCATGTATTTTTGTTTAAATTATTCCTAATTATAAAATTTTATAATAATAATTAGAGAAAAGGAAAAATCGAGACATCTCAAAATGAAAAATGTCAAGAAACCATTTACAACTATTAAATATATTGGACATAGCGTGAGTTCTAATTTTAACATATTCATTATATAGTTATTATTAAATTTCTTGACACTTTTAATATCAAGATATCTTAATTTTCTCCTTTTTCTAATAATTAACTCTAAATATATCTTAGAGTATTTTTAAATGTATTAACTCATAAAAGAGTCTAAATGATAGATATAAGGTTAAACCCCTTTTTGGTCCCTGAACTATTGTACGGACCTCTGATTTGGTTCCTAAACTAAAAAAATCCCTGATTTGGTCCCCTACTGTTTACCATTTTTACCCCGATTTGGTCCTTCCGTTAAAAATTGTGTGACGTGACCTGTTACTTCACGGTTACCAAATGACATGTCATATAGTAATCCACGTGGAAGATAATTTAGCCAAAAAGTGATGATGTGGAAAAAATAATAATATAAAAAAATATTATAAACAATAAAACTTAAATTTTTTTTTTCTTTTTTCTTTTTTCTTTCTCTTTCTCCTTTCCCTTTCTCTTTCTCCTTCCCCTTTCCCTTCTCTTTCCCCGCCTGCTGGGTTCCTTCGAACCCACCTAGGCGTTGGGTTCACAAGGAATTGAACCCAGCACGCTTGCCTGGGTTGGGTTCCTTAGAACCCAAGCACTGGGTTCCCTCGAACCCACGTCTGGGTTCGAAGAACCCAGCTAGTTCGCCGCTGGGTTCCATGGAACCCAACCCCAAGTTTGATGGAACCCAAGCGCTGGGTTCCAAGGAACCCACGCCTGGGTTCTTCAAACCCAGTTGGTTCGCCGTTGGGTTCCATGGAACCCAACCTTGGGTTCCGTCGAACCCAGGCGTGGGTTCGAAGAACCAAGCACGCCTGGGTTCCTCGAACGCAGGGGGTAAAAAATATCTGTGGGTTTGGTGTTTGATGATGATGTGTTTGATGATGATGAAGAAAGCAAGGTTTGGAACCCAGTGGCGAACCAGCTGGGTTCCGTCGAACCCAGGCGTGGGTTCAACGGAACCCAGGGGGTAAAAAATATATATATTTTTTCTATGGGTTTGGTGTTTGATGATGATGAAGAAAGCAAGGCAAGGAAGAGGAAGGAAAAAAAAAGGGTGTTGTTGGGTTCGATTCAACCCAGGTGCTGGGTTTGTTTGCTGGAGGATGGGTTTGTTTGTTGTTGGAAGAAGATGATGGCAAATTCGTAATTTTGGTGGGCCCCACTTTTGTTGGGTTGGGCAAGAACATGACATGTCCAGTTGCCATGTCATTATTTATTCATTTATACAACTGACGTGTCTCAAACGTTTGACATGTCATTAAATTGTCGTAAGATAACAGTGATATTTTAACGGAAGGACCAAATCGGGGTAAAAATGGTAAACAGTAGGGACCAAATCAGGAATTTTTTTAGTTTAGGGACCAAATCGAGGGTCCGTACAATAGTTCAAGGACCAAAAAGGGGTTTTAACCTAGATATAACAAAAAGGTTAAAACCCCATTTTGGCCCTTGAACTATTATACGAACCCTCGATTTGGTCCTTAAACTAAAAAAAGTCCTTGATTTGATCCCTACTATTTACCATTTTGACCTCGATTTGGTCCTTCCGTTAAAAATCTCATTACGTATGCTGTTAATTCACTATTATGAGATGACATGGCAAAATATTAATACACGTGGCAAAAAAATAATAAAACTCAAAAAAAATTTCTTTTTTTTTTTCTTTTTGCTTCTCTTTCTCTTTACCCTTCCCCCTTAAAACCCATCGAATCCAGCAGCTGCCACTAGGTTCGAACGAACCCAGGCGTTGGGTTCCTTGGAACCCAGGCGTTGGGTTCATTCAAACCTTGATGCTGGGTTCCTTGGAACCTAGGCGCGGGTTCGTTCGAACCCAGGCGCGGGGTTCCTTCGAACCCAGGCATTGTGTTCGTTAGAACCTAGGAGCGAGGTTTGTTTGAACCTAGCACCTAGGTTCCTTGGAACCTTGGCGTCGGGTTAGTTCAAACCCTAGCGCTAGGTTCCTTGGAACCCAGGCGCAGGGTTCGTTGGAACTTAGTCGCTGGGTTCATTTGAACCTAGTGCTAGGTTCAAAAAAAATTTATGTTTTCCTTTTTTCATGGGTTTTGTTGTTTGATGATAAAAAAGAATTGATTGATGAAAAAGAATTGATTGATGAAAAAGAATTGATTGATGAAGAATGGAATTCCATTTCATTGAATTAATTGTTTGACTTAGAAAAATGGTGGTAAAAGTTGTTTTGGAGGAAGCAAAGAGAGGGAAAAAGAAGGATGAATGAAGAAGATTTGAGAAAGAGGATGCTGGAGGAAGAAGATGAGGGTAAAATTGTAATTTTGGTGTGTTAATGTGTCATAACTCAAATTTTTAATAGGATTTTATTTTATTCTTAACTAATATATTGTTATCTTTGCTTTTATTGTTAGGTTTATGGGTAAAAAGGGGATTTCACGAAGAGGATGGTAAAGAAAACAAGAAAAAGGACTCAATTGAAGAAATGAAAAGTTGGAGGGGTGAAATGCAAAGTCCAGCCCAAAACCCAAATTCAAATCCAATTACCCAAAAGGCCCAAAATCCCAAAACCCATCAAACCCAATCCAAAACCCACCAAACTCAAACCAACAATTACCCAAAAAGCCTAAAATCCCAAAACCCATCTAACCCAAACCCACCAAAACCAAACTAAAAAAAAAAAGAAGAGAAAAAGAAAAAGAAAAAAAAGAAACCCAAAGAACCAAAAAAAAAAAAAAAAAAAAGAACCAAAAAAAAAAAAAAGAAAAGAAAAAGAAAAAGAAAAAGAAAAAAGGGTAGGCATCTCGAACCTTCCCCTTCTTCTTATATTTTTTTTACTTTCTCCTTCTCGAACCACCCCCTTGCCGCCTGCAACAAGCCCTGCGCACCAGCACCGCTGCCTAGCGCCCCTGCTCTGCATTCTCACCCGAGCCCGGCTTGCTGCCTACACCCCTAACCTGCACCTGCCCTGCGCCGCGCCCTACCCCCTATCACCGAACTAGCCATCATCACACCCTCGCACACCTGCAACCTGCCCTGCACCAAACCATCATCGCCCCCTCGCACGCCTACAACCTACCCTGCACCGAGCCGACTCCGCCTCCCTTCTCCTGCACCCCTCGAGCCTACAGCAGCCTGCACCCCCCTCTCTGCGCCGCCCCTCTTCTGCAACCAGATCCTACAGCCTCCTCTCTGCACCGTCCTTTTCCTGCAAAGATAGATCCTGCGCCCCATGTTGCAGCCAACTGACCATAATGGCAGACCAACGTCCTTTAGGTTTTCCTTTGATTTTTGTATAAATAGGAGAAGATTGGTGAGTTTAAGGGGTTCGGATTTTTCTCCTTCTGCGGTTCCTCTTCTTCTTGTCACTAAAAAAGAGAGAAAGCAGAAGACAGAAATCCGAAAGAGGGAGGGGGTCTCTATTGTTTTTGTGAGTCTGGTGTTGACGGCGGAGGAAAGGAGAAACTTTCTGTTGAAAGGGGGCTCGGTTTTTGTATCCGGAGGTTGACGGAGGGCTTATTTGCTGTGTCTATACAATAGTTTAGGGACCAAAATGGGATTTTAACCAAACAAAAATTTAAGTATATAAATTTAATCAATTTATTTTAAAAAATAACATAAATTTTCATAATTTATTATTATATTAATAAATTAAATAATACTTAAGGGGTTGAACCCCCCTGAGCCAATTTGGAGATTGAAATATCGAATGCGTGACTAACGTCTATCCATCCATTTTCTTCATTTATTTTATGATTAAATTATTAGTTGGCCCCTAAATTTAGTAGATTAAAATCATGTTAGTTCTTTAATTTCTTATTACTATAATTTTATCATTATTTTTCTTAATACGTTAACTCTTAACTTCCCTCTTAAATTCTATCATTATATATTTCTTTGCAATATATTCTTCTCTTTTCTCTTTCTATAGTAATAATTTTTTGTTATTATTCTTACATTTCCTTAGGCTTTCTTTCTACATTATTTTTTTCTTAATCACTCATAGTATCTCCATCTATTATTACATATCCCTTTTATCCTAATTTTCCACTTTCTCTCTCTCTCTCTCATTGTCATTATTAGAAATATTTTTGACCAAAACATAAGTGACATAAATTCTTAATATTATTCTCAAGTTCTTTTTCACTAACATTTACTCTACTTCTGTTATTATTAATTTTTTCTGTGATTTAATCTCTCAACTTCTCACTTAACATTTTATCTTTTTATTTATCTCTACTCTACATTTGCCTTTTTTTTTGCCTTTATAGATTAATAGTTACTTTCCTTAAAGTGCTTGATAAGTTGAATTCTTGTATATAATAGAATGCTAATATGGTTTTAATTTTATTAATATTTAGATGAATTTAAAATGATTTTACTTAATTTTACATTATTTTTATTATTTGTGTAGGACAAAACTTAACTTTTAAAAATCATAATATAGAACTAAATCACAATGTTTCATAAAGTAAAAATAAATAAATTGTAGAGTTCTAAAATCTAAACACCAAAGTTTAAGAATGTTAAGAAGTTGAGGACCAACACTATAGTTTACGATTAAGAAAATTAAAGAAACAAAAGTTCAAAATGGAATCATCCCGCATCTCCTCGCTCTCCTCCTTTTTTATTTTTCGTCTTCGACTTATATAATTATAACTCTATTGTTACATGATTAGAAAGGTATTAAGAAAAAATCAAGTCAAAGCCTATAATAAGAAAACGTGAATAAAATAAATAAAAAATCAAAATTTTCTAACATTGGATTGTAATATATGATATATATTAGATTTAAATTATTTTTTAATATGTATTGTTTTAAAAGTTTATTGGATATTGATTGAAGATTTTTCTAAAATTTAATGGGTATTTATTAATTATTTTTTAAAAATTCAATGAAATTTTATTTATGAATTTTAAGAAAAATTTTATTATTTCAACAATTTTATATAAAGTTAATGTCACTAAAAATCTTCCAACTCCATAAAAAAAGTCATGATCATTTTCTATTTTAAAAGAATTCATAATCATCCTTCAACTTTAAACAAAAGGGTCAACCATAATCCTGACGGATGGTATAAAATCATCAATCCATCCTTAAAATCCTTCAAATTTTAATTGTATAATGACACAGTTAACCACTTAAGTTCAGTTCTTGTATACTAAAAATCAAATTTTATTCAATTTAATCCCTAACTTTAACTTTTTTATTACAATTTGGTTTCCAAGCTGTTTTAAGACTTGATTTTACACTTTGATTACATTATTTTGTACTTTGATTATATTATTTTACATGTTTTAGTTTTCTATTTCAGACTTGATTTTACTAATATTTAAATGAGTTAAATACTTATATGTAGTTTTATTAAAAGCTACATAATTTTTATGAATTGTGAAAAAAGGACATGATTGTAATGCATGAAATTACAAATTTTGAGATTTGAGTGTATCTCATTCAAAAGTTTGGAAACAAAATTGTAATAAAAAAGTTGAAATTAGGGATTAAATTGAATAAAATTGAATTTTAAGGATCAAAGTTCATAAAACTGAAGTTAAGGGGCCAACCATATCATTTTACCATTAAAATTTGAAGGATTTTAAGGGATATATTGACGGTGTTATAATATCTCTAAAGTTGAGGGACCCTTATGAATTGCTTTAAAGTAAAAGATGACATTGACTATTTTTATAAAGTCAAAGGATTTTTAATAATATTAAGTAGTTATATATATATAGATAAAGATATTATATGGAAGACTTGTGTAGACGAGTGATCATGCCTACATTTAGTCCATAACTCCATGTGGTGCCCCGCGGAAAGACATTATCCCATTTTCTTGGATTACCTTCGAGCCAAACTTTTACCTCTACAAACAAAATCACAAATTCACAATTTTGTTTCATTGGGAGAGTCGCAGAAGTCAGAACAGAACCCGCTCACAAAACACCTCGTCGCACTCTCTCCCTTACCCTTCTTCCCCTTCAGTGGTACGTTTCTTCTTCTGTCCCTCTAGATTTATCTCTTTTCTTTCTCTTCGCGTCTTTTGAAGGAAATCAACAATTGTTCATTTTCTGCATCGAGAGATATAATTGGAAAGTTTTCAAAATTTAACGGTATTGATTTTGGTTTGTGCGTGTAGAAGAGAATGCCACAGGATTCATCGTCCGAGCATGACCCAGATGATTCTGATGACGAGATCGTTGAGGTTGATCCCACTCTTCGTTACAGTCGGGTCTGTAATTCTCTTTCTACAAATTTCTATTTTTTGATTTTGCTTCTATTCAATTGAACTGATTTTGTGCAGTTCCTCATATCATATTAGATTCTTTTTCTTTTTCTTTTCTGTCGGATTAGAGAACACTGATGTTATTGTGCTGATATTATTTAATAGATGGCATTTGGGTTGTTTGGTTCTTGATATTTTCTTCAATTGTATACTTACTATCCTGTTTCTTTTTGGGATTTTGCTTTGGTTATTGCAGTATATAGAGGTTCTAGGAAGAGGGGCATTCAAAATAGTGTATCCTTTTCCCCTTTGTTTTATATCTTATTCTGATTTTTAGTTAATTTCATATATATACTGTTAAATGCAGTTGTTCACCTTTTATTTTTTATGCATTTGGGGCTTAATTATGAAAAGGGTTTTGTTTTGCCTTGATCAAGATTCGGGAATTCAGATATAGAGCTTTTGATGAATTGGAAGGAATAGAAGTAGCTTGGAATCAGGTTAAAGTCGCTGATCTATTACGTAATTCTGTAGATTTGGAGCGTCTCTATTCTGAAGTTCATTTGCTAAAGACTTTGAAGCACAAAAACATTATCAAATTTTACAATTCGTGGGTGGATGCAAACCATGAGAATATCAACTTTATCACTGAGATCTTTACTTCTGGAACATTGCGCCAGTAAGTTTTGATAGGTGTCTATGGTTCTTTGGGTTTGAGGTTTCAGATGTCATATTTTATTTCTCTATATATAAGATTTTTCACATTTGAGAATCTGTAGGTATCGAAAAAAGCATAAGCATGTTGATCTGAGGGCATTGAAGAAATGGTCAAGGCAGATCTTAGAAGGTCTCTTGTATCTTCACAGTCATGACCCACCTGTGATTCATAGAGATCTAAAATGTGATAATATCTTTATAAATGGCAACCAAGGTGAGGTAAAGATTGGTGACCTAGGCCTTGCTGCTATTCTTCACAAGGCTCATTCAGCTCATAGTGTTATTGGTTTGTTTCTTGTACTCAATCGCCTTGCTGCCCTTACAGGATCGAGTATATAAAAATTTGAAGACAAATTAACATGATTTTGATGCGATTTAGGTACACCGGAGTTTATGGCACCAGAGCTTTATGAGGAGGAATATAACGAGCTTGTAGATATTTATGCCTTTGGCATGTGCTTGCTGGAGTTGGTGACCTTTGAGTATCCATATGTTGAATGTTCCAACGCTGCACAAATATTCAAGAAAGTGACATCAGTAAGGCCTACAAAATCTGTGCCTATTTGATTTTTTATACATTATGAACCTTTTAGTACATATCTTGGAATGTTATACTCTCTTGACTAGTAATCTATGTTAACAGTGTTTTTCTATCATTGTGCTTTTATAGGCTTTAATTGGCTTGAATGGTTCATTTTCTAAAAATCAGCATTGCTAAAGGCGCTGAACCAACTTGGCAATTTGTGCACCACCTTATTTTAAAAAAAAAAAAAAATCCAAAAAACTCAGAAATTTGGGGAAAAATTTTTTTTTAAAAAAAGGAAGATCATTTAAAAGCCTAAAATCAATTAATCAACAAAACTTAATAGAAGTCTAGAATCAACATAACTGAAATCAATTAATTAGAATGAAGGAGAGAAGAACTGAAGTCGTAGAAAATCCTAAATGATTGTCATTTAGGGTTTTTTGCTTTGTGTTGACCTTCGAGAACAAACCAACACTGTTTGTTCTTTATTTGTTAAAAAAATTGAAAACAAAACAGTGTGGTTTAATTTTTTTTAAAGGAAAACCCAAAAAAAAGGGGGTAGGGTGGTATTGCCCTCTCGCCCACCTGGGTCAAGGCAGGCAACATAGGGCCCCTTAGTGTGTAAGCACGGCCCAGGCAAGCCTAGGTGACGCCTTTTGCAACACTGCTAAAAATGATGATTTTTACATACTCAAATTTGATTGTTATTATACATCTGTGTTTCCAATGACCAGTTGCTAAAAGTAAGTAAGACATTATGTTATGCTCCTTGGTTGTCATGGTTATTTAACCATCCTGAACAGGGGATAAAACCTGCATCATTGGCAAAAGTGACTGATCCTGCAGTCAAAGCATTCATAGAAAAATGTATTGCTCCTGTGTCTAAACGCCTGTCTGCAAGAGAACTTTTAAGTGATCCATTTATCCAATCGGATGAGGAAAATGAAAGTATGAGCCATATTTTACAACGAAACAGCCATCCTTCAGGTAAAGTTGTAGAGCTTAGGCAGTGGATCTCAGAGGCTTGCAATATTTGCCCTCACAATTTCTTGCAATAAATGCAGATAATATTTGCAATCTTATTGATATTGGGAAACCTAATAGGGATTTTTCAGCTGAGGCAAGTGTAGACTTCACAGTACAAGGTCAGATGAGAGATCTTAACACTGTGTTTCTGAAACTACGAATGGCAGATTCCTCAGGTATGCAGACACTCTCTGTATATGTCAATATTCCTTCTTGATCTTTCAATTTTTATCCTCGGGACAATTTTTCTTAAACCATTCTTTCCTTATGTTCCTAGGTCATGTTCGCAATATCCACTTCCCATTTGATATTGAGGCAGATACAGCAACTGCTGTTGCCAGTGAAATGGTTGAAGAGCTGGACCTGACGGACCAAGATGTATCAACAATTGCTGAGATGATTGAATCAGAAATCCGGTCCCATATTTCCAATTGGACTCCAAGAGAAACTTCTAGAGATAATCTTGGTGAAGTTGCAAATTCTGATAAGGTTCATGCGTCTCCTTCAACTAGTGAGCTAGCCTCATCTCCAGGAAGTCTTCAACTTGAAAGATTGCCATCAGGTAAAAAATACTGGTCTGATTCACCTAAGGAGGCTGGTGGAAATTCTCCAGGCAGGCCTGGCCCGTCCGACTTATCATCCCAGGTGGATTCCATGAGAAGTACAAGTTGCTTGGCTGAACACAGTGAAATTTCCAATAGCTATAAAGATGGAGCTAAGCTCAATGATACTACTTCAGGAGAAAAATTTGAGACTGAAGTTACATGTCACAATGTTAGAGATGATTGTAGCAAGCAGAAATATGAAAATGGACTTGCTGATGTACATTTACGTATTCAACACAGATCAGTTATGGATCTGCACAATGGCCGTGGAGGTGTGTCAGGAGAGAACCATCTGGTATTTATGGAGAATGAATCTGAAATCAAGATATTAGCAGAGAAACTTAACTCTTTGCTGGTAAATCAGCAAGTGGAGTTGGATGAGCTAAAGAGAAAGCATAAATTAGCTATAGCAGAATTTTTTAGTGAACTTTCTCCAGAGTTGTGTGCAAAGGTTTTAAATATGTCTCAGGTGAAGATTGCTAATTATGATGTGCCCAAGAAGAATTGCAGCTAAACCGTGTAATTCCACATGTCTAAGCTCTTGTATGGAATCTGAGTAATTCCCTGCTTCTTTCTCCAACTTAGTTATTTGCTTGTAGCTTGCTACAGGCCAAAGTCGATAATTCAAATAAGCATGTATACAACAACAATAATAAAATAATAATAATAATAATAATAATAATAATAATAATAATAATAATAAGTGATTCAAATTAGCTTAGAAGTTAATATTATACTTCATAAAGGGGATAAAATCATAAAGATTCTGAATGGCGTTTCAGATCCAGAATGCTGAAAAATGGGTCAGATTGCAGAGGGAAATGAAATTAGAATATCTGGTTTAGTAACAGAACAATCCTATTGGAGAATGTGAAGTGTGGCTTGTTTTGATTCTTTGACGAGGGACGAGGCAACATGGTTACAACTTACGAGTCTTGCCTAACATATGTTCATTAATTAAAAATTAATTTTAATTATAAATTAATATTATTATAGTTAACGATAACTAAAAGGATGTAGTATAACGATTACACACTACACTTATATAAAATTTTAATCAGTGAAAAATATAATTATCTTTAATAAATTTGATAAAAAGTGAATAAATCTTAACAATTAAAAGTGCTGAGATGAATGGTTAAGATTTTATGCAAGTATGATATGTAAGTGAATCTTAACAAACATATATATATAGGAGGGATCCATTCCCACAAGTTTAACATACCACACTTATACAAAATCTCAATCATTCACATCTCCACTTTTAACAGTTAAGATTTATCACGACTTTTTATATAAAAAATAATTATATTTAATAAATGCGAATAAATTTTAACTATTAAAAGTGAAAAAATGAATGGTCAATATTTTATATAAGTGTAATAAATAAAATTTTTATATAAATAGATCCCTACTCATATTTATCTATATATATATATATATATGGTAAACTGTTTTACAAAAGTTGTCCTCTAAATATTTTTTTGAAGGACTTGTCCAAAAACTCATCTTTTAATTAATATTTTCAAAAACCAACTATTAGATTAAAAGTTTTATTTATATAAATCATGTATGTCAATTTTCAAATTATTTCTATTAAGTTTAACTAATTTGTTGATTATAGGATATTTAACACCATAAATTATATGTCAATAAATAGAATTTCTTTGATCAAATGGTTATAAGTGCTCAATATGAAAATTGACATGCATGATCTACATAAATAGAACTTTTAATTCAATGATTGATTTTTGAAAATATTAATTAGAAGAAGAGTTTTTAGATAAATTCTTCAAAATTTTTTGAGAGGATGACTTGCCCTACACTATTCTTATATATATATATAAGAAGGGATCTACTTACACACAAATTTTACACACTGCATTTATACAAAATCTCAACTATTTATTTCTTCAATTTTAATACTTGAGATTTATTCACATTTATTAAAAATAATTATCTTTTCTATTTAAAAAAATCGTAATAAATCTTAACTATTGGAGGTGAAAAAATGAATGGTTAAGATTTTGAATAAGTGTGCCATGTAAATAGATCCCTACTATATATATATAGGTATATATATGGAGTAAGAATTCACTTACATAGAAGTCTTATATATAATAGGGATTCACTTAAACACAAGTCTTACACATCACATTTACACAAAATCTTAACCATTTATCTCTTTACTTTCTATTATTAAGATTGATTACGACTTTTTAGATGAAAAAGATAAGTATCTTTAATAAATAAAATAAAAAGTGAATAAATCTCAATCATTGAAAGTGAAAAGATGAATAGTCAAGATTTGTTGTACGTGTGATGTGTAAAACTTCTATGTAAGTGGATCCTTACTCTTATATATATATATATAGTGGATTGATTTATATACAAGTCATATCTTATATACATGAAAAGAGTATTGTTTACTTCTTGAATTGTGATTTGATTCTTAAAATGATAGATGAGATGAGAAGCTTTTCTAGTAAACAGTTGACTAATACCTAAAAACTAAATTGTAGTTGTTGAATCTCATATACAAAAGCAAGAGAAGCTAGCATATTGAATTCTCAAACAAATGGACCTGGAGAGTTGATGTACAGAAATAGAACTCTATTCACATTTGCCCCAAATTTATCTATTTTAAAATTTTTAGTTCTATTAAAAAATGTATCCATTTAATCTTTTGTAAAACATCTTTAAAGAAAAATACTTATGCCCCACAATAAAAAAATGAGTAGTTTGCATGTTATATGTTTGCCCTACATGTGTTGGCATTTAAATTGAATACTACCTTATATCCACTCCATCGAGGCAAGGTAGAAAAGGATAAAATTCAAATTAGCCCTTCTTTTCTTTTGTACTCCCAATCCCAAATGATAATTCTCATCTACTTCCACCACCCAAAACCCTAATTTTGGTGAAAATACATCATGCCAATCTCATCATCCACAACTATAACCTACTCAAAACTTAGATACCCTCTTTCCACTCTAGCAACCTCAACCACAGCCTAATTTCTACACAAGACTCACAAAACTAACACCTTCTCACCTCTCTTCCACCTTTCTTCATCCTTTCTTTACAACCAATTCCATTATCATCATTACCATTTACCTTCACCGAGGCACTTTCACTGTTTGTACTACTCGTAGCAAATTTGAGCAGAAGCAACTCTATGTCGACATTGAGGTGATCAGCCATGTTGATCATGGCAAAACCATTTTCATAACCACTCTGACCATGACCCTTACCTTCGTGGGCAATAGCACCTTTAAAAAGTATGACAGGTTTAACATCGCTACTAAGGAATGTGCCTATGGTACCACAATTAATATTGCCACTATGGAGTACAAGATTGATAGTTTCCATTATGCCCATGTGGATTTCCTTGGTCATGTTGACTACATCAAGAACATATTATTGGGGCCACTCAAATGGATGGTATTATTCTTGTATTCTTAAGGGTTGACGGCCCTATGTCGTAGACAAAGGAGCATATCTTACTAGCAAAAGTGCCCAATGCCCAACAAGTGTTTGAAATGACTTATAAATTCACTAATTAAAAATTAATTTCAATTATGAATTAAAATTATTATAGTCAAGAATTACTAAAAAGATATAATACAAATAGTGTGTAATGCAATTTTAGTGCCTAGTGTGTGTGTATATAGTATTAGATCAATTTATATACAAATTTTATATAGTATAAACATACAAAGAGTATTATATTCTTCTTAAATTGTAATTTGATTCTTAAAAGGATGGATGAGGTGAGAAGCTTCCTTAGTAAATGGTTGATTATTGCCTAGAAAGTATATTGTAGGCTTTGAATCTCATATACAAAAAGCAAGAGAAGCTAGTGGATTGAAATCTCAAACAAGGAGACTTAGAGAGTTTATATACATAAATGGAATTATCTTCACATTTGCTCCAAATTATTTATAAATTTCAGTACTATTAAAAGAATATTCATTTAGCATTAAAAAAATCTTTGAAGAAAAATACTTATGCCCCATGATAAAAAATATGAATAAAATGAGTGGTTTGCATGCTATATGTTTATCCTTCACACGTCACTAGATTAGGGCAACAAGGGACAAAATTCAAATTAGCATCCCTTTCTTTTGTACTCCAAATCCTAGATAACAATTCTCATATATTTTCGCCACTTTATACCTTAATTTTTGTGAAAATACATCATGCCAATCTCATCATTCGCAACCACAAGCTACTCAAAACTTAGATATCTTCTTTCCATATCAATAAACTCAACCACAATCCCTAATTTCCACAGAAGACTCACTAAACTAACTCTTTCTCACCTCTCCTCCTCTTTTCTTCCTCCTTTCCTTGTAACCAATTCCATTGTCACTGTTACCTTTCATCCTTATAAAGGCACTTTCAGTATTTGTGCTATGTGAGATAAATTTGAGTTGAGGAAACCACATATCAATAATGGGACTATCGACTATGAGGATCATTGTAAAACCACTCTTATAGCCACTTTTACTATGACCCTTACCTCCATGGGAAACAGTAGCCCAAAAAAGTACAAGTTGACTTTGCCTCTAAGGAACATGCTTGTAGTATTAACATTGTCATTGTGGAGTATAAGATTGATAATCTCCATTATGCCCACATGGATTACCCTGGTCATGCCAATTCTGTCAAGAACATAACTACTGGTGCTGCACAGATGGACAAGGCAATTCTTGTAGCCTTAGGTGCCGATTGCCCAATGCCATAAACAAAGCGACATGTCTTGCTAGCAAAGGAGCTCAATACTCAACATGTGTTTGAAATTACTTATATATTTGCTAAATAAAAATTAATTTTAATTATGAATTAATATTATTATTGTTAACAGTTACTACAAAGATATAATACAAATAAACCAGGTGTAGCACAATTTTAGTGCCTAGTACATATATATGGTGTGGATCGATTTATATACAAGCCTTGTAGGTTAGATATATACAAAGAGTATTGTATTCTTCTTGAATTGTGATTTGATTCTTAAAAGGATGGATGAGGTGAGAAGCTTCCTACTAAATGATTGACTAATACTTAGAAATTAGATTGTACTTGTTGAATCTCTATACAAAAGCAAGATAAGTTAACAGATTGAATTCTCAAGCAAGGAGACTTAGAGAATTAATGTACATAAATGAAAATCTCTTCACATTTGCCCTAAATATATCCATTTTATAAATTCCAGTTCAATTAAAAAAAATATTAATTTTATATTTGTACAAAATAAATAATTTTGTATTGAAAATTTACATGTCAAATTACAAATTTGATAAAAGTTTGTGAGTGATAATCTCTAAAAATTTAATCCTTTAATTCTTCTCTTCAAATAGAATAACTTGACCTTGACTTCTTGCACGAGGATCTTTATTAACTTGTTCTAAAACAAATAAAGTTTTAGATTTCTTCATTAGATAAGATCAAAATCCCTTTTAGTAGGGAAACAAGTGATCAACACTTTTTATCTTGCATTTTTCACTTGTTCTTCATTCTTCAAAATCCCTGGCAACATGGTTCTTAAAAATCCCTTTTATTGCGGTTCTTCAAAAATCCCTTTTAATAGGGTTTTTCAATCTTTAATTTATTTCTCATTAATGATAAATATTCAGAGAGCTTAATTCTTGAAATTTATCTAAAGATTTTTTACTTTTGAAGTGTGTGAACAAGCCTTAAGGATGTACTCTATTCATAGGCATGAGTTGAGAAGTTCTTCCAAGATTATAATTTCTTTACCAACTATTTCCTTAGTAATTTAGGATGAAAGTTTTATTCTTATTTAACAAGTCATAGAAATGCTCTAATCCTATTGGTTGGAATAACAAATATTTTAATTTAATAAATATTTTTAATATATTATTAGTTAAACCCCTACTTTGATTTTTTAACTATTATATAAACCTTTAAATTAGTCCCTAAATTAAAATTCTTTTAATTTATTCACTAAAAGTTAAAGTTTTAGATCCTTCGGTAAAAATTCACTTACATCTCTCATTACTTGACAAGAGAAGAAAGACACATCAACACATTAATGCACGTAAGGAGACAACATGATAGAAAATAATGACATGGAAATCAAATTTCACATGCAATTTCGTAACCAACTCCAAAAAAAAAAAAAAAAAAAGAGGTGAGGCCTATGGCCTGCAACAACATTTCTCCCCTTTTTTTTGTTTCGTTTAAAACTTTATTTGTAGAAAATCCTAAGATTGATCACTTAAAATCTTGATCTTGTAAAATGGCTAGAAAAGGTGGAGCCATCACCTAAAATCTTGATCTTGGAAAATGGTTGGAAAAGGTGGAGCCATCACTTAAAATTAATCTCGGAAAATGGCTATTCCTCATCCCTCACATGTTGGTAAAGGACAAAGCATTGGTTTAACCATCAGATTGATGACTTTTGTTATGACCCTCATCGTCTTCCTCTTCCTCGCCCTCTCTTTCCTTTTCACTTCACACTCTCGCCTCCCATCTTGAAATGATTCAACTCATACACATCAAAAACATCATCAAAAATTAGTCAAATTCAAACAAATTTAGGTATTTATCAAAACATCAACTGGGAAATGGATTAGGTAGTTTAAAGGAGAAGATGAGAGTAGTATCATTGCTTAGGAAGTGAAAGAAAAGGGCCATTTCATCACCATTGAAAAGTTGAAGACATTGTGAATATGGTACAAGGAGGTCCGAATCTAAGAGAAAAACTCAGGAGTTTGTATAGAGAGAGGTTTTGTTCTGCAATTGATTAGCAAATTGAGGACCACCACACATTGGTGCAGAAGTATACGTCTTATGCATAGAAGCTTAAGCTTGAGAAATCCAAGCATGTGAGGATTTTTGTTTATCCCTCTCAGAATAAAAGGGATTTTGGGATTTTTTGCATAGGGTTTGACATGGAAGGGCCCTATGTATTGGGGGTTTGAATGGCTGCAAATGGTGGGCTTTCACCTTGTTTTTTTGGGTTGGTTAGGAAACAACATGTCATTATTTTTTTTCATGTCATTGTTTTTTCCACATTCATCAATGTGTTAAAATATTTTGACATGTCTTGCTTCATCAATTAATGAGACATGTTATTAGATTTTAAATAGAGGGATTAATTTGGAGTCAAAACTTTAAATTTCAAGGACCAAATTAAAAAGCTTGTTAATTGAGAGACTAACTCAGGTTTCATATAATAATTGAGGGAACCTGGAGGTTTAACCTATATTCTTTCTTGAACAACAAGAGTTTTCCTTTAGGTGCCTTTGCCTTGAATTGTAATTAGGACATATAGCATTTTGCGATGATTCAAAGACATCATCAAAATAATTTTAATTGGTTAAGAATAATATTATTTTTCAAGACTTAAATTAACAAATGACATCTTTTACATGGTATTTTTTAATTGGCTAATAATTATTTCTTGCCTACAATATTTTTTTTAAAAAAATCTTTGAAGAAAAGTATTTATTGCCCCATATTAAAAATATATATATAAATAAATGAGTGGTTTGCTTGTTATATGTTTACTCTTCACATGTTAGCATCTGAATAGCATTGCATTGAATACTATCTTCGTATTCATTTCATTGGGGAATGGTAGCGAAGGATCAGATTAAAATTAATCCCTCTTTTATTTTGTATTCTTAGTCTTCGATAACAATTCTCATATATTTCTGCCACCCAAAACCCCAATTTCTATGAAAATACACCATGTCAATCTCATCATTCATAACCACAAACTACTCAAAACTTAGTTACCTTCTTTCCACTCTAGCGACCTCAACCACAGCCCCTAATTTCTACACGAGACTCACCAATCTAACTCTTTACCTCTGCTTCTCCTTTCTTCCTCCTTTCCTTACAACCAATTCCACCATCACCTTCACCTTCAACCTCGTAGAGGCACTTTCACTGGTTGTGTTAACTATAGCAAATTTGAATAAAAGAAACCTCATGTTAACATGAAGACTATAAGCCATGGGGATCATGATGAAACCACTCTTATTGTTGCTCTCATTATGGTCCTTACCTCCATGGGCAACAATGCCCCTAGAAAGTATGACAAGATTGATGTTGCCCTTGAGGAACGTGCCTATGATATCACAATTAACATTACAACTATGAAGTTCAAGATTGATAATCGCCATTATGCCCACATGGATTGCCTTGGCCATGGCAACTACTTCAAGAACATGATTAGTGGTGCCGCTTACATGGATGGGGTTATTCTTGTATTTTCAAGTGTTGATGGCTCAATGCTACAAACAAAAGAGCATATCTTGCTAGTAAAGCAGCCTAGTGCCTAACATGTGTCAGAATGATTTATATATTCATTAATTAAAAATTAATTTCAATCATGAATTAAAATTATTCTAATTAACAATTACTAGAAAGATATAGTACAAATATATCATGCATGGTGCAATTTAGTGCCTACTATGTGTATATAGTGTGGATCAATTTATGTACAAGTCTTGTATACTAGATATATACAAAGGGTATCGTATTCTTCTTGATACGTATTATTCTTGAATTTTGATTTGATTCTTAAAATGATGAATGTGGTGAAAGGCTTCCTTGGTAAACGATCGACTAATACTAAGAAACTAGACTGTACTTGTTGAATCTCATATACAAAAACAAGAGAAGCTAGCAGATTGAGTTTTCAACCAATGAGACTTGGAGAGTTGATGTATATAAATGGAAATCTCTTCACATTTCCACCAAATTTATCCATTTTATAAATTCTAGTTCAATTAAAAAAAAACCATTTTAAGTTAAAAAAATATCTATTTTATATTAAAAAAATATTTGAAGAAAAATGCTTATGCCTCTTAATAAAAAAATATAAATAAAATAAGTGGTTTATATGTTATATGTTTACCTTACACATGTCAACATCTAAATAGCATTGTGTTGAATACTACCCTTGTATCCACTCCATTGGGTCAGGGCAGCAAAGGATAAAATGCACATTAGCCCATCTTTTCTTCTCCTTTCTTTTGTATTCCTAGTCCTAGATAACAATTGTCATCTATTTCCACCATCCAAAACCCCAATTTCTGTGAAAATGCATCATGCCAATCTTATCATCCACAATCGTTCAAAACTTAGATACCCTCTTTCCACACAAGCGACCTCAACCACAACCCTTAATTTCCACACAAGACTCTCCAAATTAACTCTTTCTCACCTCTCCTCCTCTTTTCTTCCTCCTTTTCTTGGAACCAATTTCACCACCACCCTTACCATTCACCCTTATAAAGGCACTTTCATTGTCTGTGTTGCCTATGGCAAACACGAGTGAAAGAAACCCGAAGTCAACATCAAGACTATTGATCATATAGATCATGGCAAAACCACTTTCACAATTGCTCTCACTATGGCCATTGCCTCCATGGGCAATAGTGCCCCTAAAAAATACAATGAGATTGACACCACTCCTAAGGAACATGCCCATGGTATTATAATTAACATTGTTGCAATGGAGAACAAGACTGGTAGCCATCACTATGCCCACGGTCTTGTAAATTTTTTATTCTCATTTTAACAAAGAGTTAACAAATTCTTTTGCTCTAAGGGTTGAAATCTTTAAACTTTAAAGTTCAGGAACTAAAAACTCCATAGTGTAAGGTAAAGAATAAAAAACTTTAAATTTAATAAAATAAGGGATTAAACACATTCTTTAGCCTAATAGGTGGCTGCTTGGTTATCATTTCGGAGGCTTCTCTAAAATTGCTTGTATGTTTTTTTTTTTTTTAAAGGAAATTGTTTACATGATTAACTCTACTAATTGTTTTTTATTTTGAATTGTACACAAAGTTTGAGATATATGTAACTTTGTGGGATTGATATGGGCTTAATTCAATGATTAATTTATTAATTATTAGTCTAATTTTATTTTAGTCTAGAAAGTTTTTTTTTTAATGGTTTATAAACTTTTAAAATATTTTAAAATAATCTACCGAACAAAATTTTTATTAGTTTTAATAGAAAACTAACAAAAAAGTTAAATCAAAGTTGAAATAGAGTAGCTCCAATCAATAAAGTAATCCATGATAAATTGTGCAAGTTATTAAAGCATATAAATAGTTGTAGTTTCTGCTATAAATGAGATTTATTGAAAGAAAAAGTTGAAGGAATATGTTATAAAAGTTATAGTTCCTCATATAATAAAAAGAAATTTATTATTCTTACAAAGTTAATTTTATCTTAAAATTAATTTTAAAGAGTAAAAATTTATTAAAAAATATAGTTAAAAAATCAATTTGACCTAATAGAGTGAAATTGGTGTTTGAAAATTAATAGACCATACTAAATTAAAATAAAATAAAAGATAATAGATGAATATAAAAATATTTAAAATATTAAATAAAATAAAATAAATAACAAAAATTACTAAATTATTTATTAAATTAAGGCGATTGATTTGAGTTGGTGTAATTTTGTACTCACAATTCACAACACAACAACAATAATATTTTGACTTAGAAATATAAATAAATAAATAAACACTTTGCCTTTCTCCGAAAAAGAATTCTTTCAAGAAAATATTCTTATACATGACGCCAAAAAAAAAAAAATGTGGAATTGTAATATTACATATCTACCCTACACGTGTCAGGATCTGAGTAAAATTTCATAGAAATTTGATTACCATCCCTTGTAACTGCTCCGCTGAGGCAGGGCAGGAGGATAGAACTCATATTAGCCTCTTTTTTATTGGAAAAACCCCAAAGATTGCCCTTCAACTTTTCGAGCTTGAGGCAAAATGCCCTCCACCTTACAATGTATGAATATTTACCCTTAACCTTAAATAATTTGAGTAAATGAGGAAAATAGTGATGTCCTCCCGTTACCCTCCGTTTCCCAATTACACCTCAGTGCCACCTAGACATTGATTTTACATGTGAGCAACTTACAAGCCATGCGAACCCCATTTTAAAATCAACTTAAAAAGTTATTAATGACATGGGACATAATGATTGGCTATATAAGCAAACCTTAATTTTTTACTATCAATTAGAATTACTATCGTCCACTCATTTTCTTCATTTGTTCTTTACCCATTTTCCCTATTCATCTTCTTCCCATCTCTAGTTCCTTTCTTCCTTCGTTTTCCAATGCATATCTTCCTCGCCTCCTTCATCCTCTTCTTCTTCTTCCTCCTATAGCCCATCACCTTCGCATGTTCGATAAGGATTAAAGCCCATCTTTCTCCTCCCTCTCCCTCTCTTCCCCCTCTTTCCTTTCTCTCGCTTCTCGTTTCTTCCTCTCCATGCAAATTGAGGTTTTGGGTTTGATGGAACCCAAATCTAGGTTGCCTAGATCTAGGTTCACCTAGATTTGGGTTCAAGAAACCCATATTTCAAGGTTTCCTGAACCCAAATTTATAGATTTTTTTTTAACAACAACCGATGATATATATATGTATTTCCCTGATGGAATTTTTTTTCAAATATTCTGGTTGTGGAATGAAAATTTAATATTATGAAATGTGCAAAATTTTGTTTATATGGATGATTGAAATATGCTATGAAATTGTGAGTTTGAATGGGAAAAAGGGTAGAAGTGTGTCCGTAAAAAAAAAGAACATGGGCTTGAGTTTGCCGAAGATGGAGATCTCAAGAAGGAAAAGATTGAATGGAAGGGATGATGATGAGAGGATAAATGTGTAATTTAACTTTAATTTATAAGTCAAAGTTAGAGAGTGGGATCCATAATTAAATTGTTTGGCGGTATATTTCTCCCTAATGAGCAGTCTAAGCTGAACTGCCAACATGTAAAAAATGGCTTACGTGTCACTGACTTGTACATGTATGACAAAAATTAATGACGCACATACTACACATGACCTCTCAACGTTAAATATTACCTCATCGTTATCATAAACTCGAATGCTAGGACGGTATAAAATCACATATTGTAATGTGAGGGGTAAAGTCCCACACACTTCAAAAGTTGAAGGGCAGTCTGTTGGGTTTTGCCCTTTTTTATTTCCTCATTTCCATTACCCACCAGATAACTCCTCCTTTCTTCTCCATTTCCGTTCTCCAAAACCCCAATTCTTCTGAACATACAATGGCAATCTCATCATCTGCCACAGCTATCTCACATAAACTCCGATACGCTCATTCCTCCCCTATTTCCAGCCGGACGACCTCAACCACGAGTGCTAATTTTGGCACAAGACTTACCAACCAAACCCCTTCCCACCTCTCTTCCTCATTCCTCACAACTACTTCCACCGCCAACCTTTTCCTACACCGTCCGGGACAGGGAGGCAATTTTACTGTCCGGGCTGCACGCGGCAGGTTCGAGCGGAAGAAACCCCATGTTAACATTGGTACCATTGGTCATGTAGATCATGGAAAAACAACTCTCACAGCGGCACTCACTATGGCTCTTGCTTCTATGGGCAACAGCGCCCCTAAAAAGTACGACGAGATTGACGCCGCCCCTGAGGAGCGCGCCCGTGGTATCACAATTAACACTGCCACTGTGGAGTACGAGACTGATAGCCGTCACTATGCCCACGTTGACTGCCCTGGTCACGCCGACTACGTGAAGAACATGATTACGGGTGCCGCTCAGATGGACGGGGCTATTCTTGTGGTCTCAGGCGCAGATGGCCCAATGCCACAGACAAAGGAGCATATCTTGCTGGCGAAGCAGGTGGGGGTTCCTAATATGGTTGTTTTCTTGAACAAGCAGGATCAGGTGGATGACGAGGAGCTCTTGCAGCTAGTTGAATTGGAGGTGCGTGAGTTGCTTTCTAGCTATGAGTTCCCAGGTGATGATGTTCCAATTATTTCTGGATCTGCGCTTTTAGCTTTAGAGGCTTTGATGGCTAATCCTAACATCGGGAGGGGTGAGAATCAGTGGGTGGATAAGATTTATGAACTCATGGATTCTGTTGATAGTTATATACCAATTCCTCAAAGACAAACGGATTTGCCCTTCTTATTAGCAATTGAAGATGTGTTTTCCATCACTGGTCGTGGAACTGTGGCCACAGGACGTGTGGAGAGGGGTACTATTAAGGTGGGAGAAACTGTGGATATTGTTGGTTTGAAGGACACAAGGAACACCACTGTAACTGGGGTAGAAATGTTTCAAAAGACCCTCGATGAGGCTATAGCTGGGGATAATGTGGGGTTGTTGCTTAGGGGTGTTCAGAAGGATGATATTCAGAGAGGTATGGTTTTGGCTAAGCCAGGAACCATTACCCCACATACAAAGTTTGTTGCAATTGTGTATGTGTTGAAGAAGGAAGAAGGTGGAAGGCACTCACCATTCTTTTCTGGTTATAGGCCGCAATTTTACATGAGGACTACCGATGTGACTGGGAAAGTGGCTGCAATTGTGAATGATAAGGACGAGGAGTCTAAGATGGTTATGCCGGGTGATCGTGTAAAGATGGTTGTTGAACTCATTATGCCCGTGGCTTGTGAGCAAGGGATGAGATTTGCTATCAGAGAGGGTGGGAAGACAGTTGGAGCTGGTATTATTCAGTCAATCATTGAGTAATGTCCCGAAACTTTGGCAGGACAACAAATGTGAATTTCTATTTGAGAGATTTCTCAAACTTTGATGTCAAGGTTATGCATTTAGCTTCACCATTTCAGGACTTTTAACGTTTATATGTTATACAGTTTGCAGTTTTGTACCGCTTTGGACTCATGTCTAATTTAGTTGGATAATATTCATCTAATGATTCAATGTCATTTTTATTTTCCGTTGCTTGTGCTATCGTTCAGTAAAATTTTAGAGCTCCATCTTGTTGGAGAAAATGTTATGTTCTTTAGGTAGTTCATATACTTGTATTTGTAAAGCAATCGTTTATTTCTCTAGTTTGTTTTTCTCTATGGTGTAAGATTGTAATACTACAATGTCAAGGGGCTCTCATCCTTCTTTTGTACGATTTACATGGTTGCTCATTGCGGCATGTTGCCATAATTCATTATGCATTTCAACGAATGCAATTGTGCTCCAAATTCATACTCTCATTAGCATCTTCCTTGGACTCTGACTTAGTAGCTCAGAAGCTGGCATGTGTTTTATAGAATTGCATTTTTGTTTTTGTAAAGCTTCTCTTCGTCTTCTACCTAGTGCAAGTTTCAACTTTCAAGACTTAAAAGATGGTAATCTCTGAACTCTTATCAACTGTTGAGTCTGAGCTGTTTGGTTGCTTCATTTATCAGCACTCAATAGTAGATGGCAGGTTTTGTGGGTGGAAGAGTACTAATTATCACTGTTTGAAAAACCAATCGGACTGGCCGGTTGAATCAGTCGGACCGATCCTCGGTACTATAAACGGATTGGGTCAATATTTAGAATCGGTAAAGTGGTTGAACCATTCAAAATCGATAAAACTGTTTGGATCAATACAAACCATTAAACCGTTAAATCAAATAGTGTAAAACTTTTGGAAAATTATTTCTAAATTTGCCACCTAGGGTTTGAACACAAACTTAAAGGAAATTTTCAGTCACTTTTGCCATTGGGAGATCACCTCAGTGATTAAAATGATTGGGTTAAAATTTTATTTATTTTATTTTTTGAAGAAAAGAATTGCACCTATCGCAATCGAACTTCCTTCTTTTGTGTCATTAATTTAATGTTAAAATTAATATAATATTTATCTAATTTTTATCTTAAATATACAAATTAAAAGTG